>PVIC010007382.1:0-51191 GCA_004025085.1 Thryonomys swinderianus | reverse complement strand
ACAGACGTTCTGGGGCATGAAGAGAACCAGTGAGTTGATTTTCCCTGTATTTTACTGGACCCTGGAAGAAATGCAAACCTTACTATAATTTAGGTTTGGGAAAACATCCAGAGTTCTTAAAAAGTCAGCCTCATGGTCTTCCTCGTGTGGTTTCTAAGAGTCTGGAATCTGACCCAGGGGAATTCTTTCTTAGGTAAAATAACCATTAATTTCCTCATATTGTACCACCTTAGGTTGTAGAGATCCCATCCAATTATTGGGGCACATGGAGTCTGCCTCCGCAGGTTTGTTTAATTTTAGCAGGACGCATGTGTAAGACTTGGGTCCCAGCAGAACAAAGCAGACAAGTTGGGAGTCCGGGTTCCCAGATGACTATGCCTGGGTCCAATTCTGTGTCACCCGGAGCTGCCTGCTTTATCTGGTTATGAATCTATCATGCAATTATGGGAAATAAACACACGAGGCATCCAAAGTTAAAATAAGACTTTTAATGTGTACTGATACCAGGTAAAAGGAAAATAAATTTCAGAAAATAATCATCTCCTATATAAAATACATAATTGCTCTGAGTCTTTGTCAATATGATCAATAATGTTTTTGTTTTTGTTTTTGTTTTTGTTTTTTTTGGAGACAGGGTCTCGCTTTGTAGTTCAGGCTGGCCCTGAGCTCACTATGTAGCCCAGGCAAGCCTGGAACTCAGCAATCCTCCTGTCTCTGCCTCCTGAGTGTTGGGACTACAGGCGTGAGCCACCACACCTGGCACTGTGGCATGCGGTATTGATTGTTGGTGGGCATGAGTCTTCACGCCCAGCATTGTATGTGGTCTGGGCATCGAACTCAGGACCTTTGTGCTTTCAAGGCAGGCACCGGAACCACTGAGCTAACCCTCCGGCCCAATATGATCAATGTTATAGATAGATATGTGAGAAGTTATCTTCAAGCTGATTGTTACTTGAGACAACTTATGAAAATGTGATGAATTCATATTTATTTCTTCATTTACTCTTTTTTCTTTATATTCTAATTAACTCCATGGAATATACCTTGAACACATTAAAGAGAAACTAATGTGAATGAAATAAGTAAAATATTATCAACATTCTGTGAAAAATATTCCTTGATAATTAGCTTCCCTACAATCCCTGTTTTGACAGTGTATTCAGTTGTGTCATTACACACGCTGACTTTTTATCTCTTTCTAATTGTTCTGGGTCTGCTTAGCATAAGAACCCTGTGGTTTTCTTTTCTCTCTGTCTGAGACAGCGTGGAGGTTACTCTGTGCGTCTCTGGCATGTTGTGTTTCCTCAGAGTTAGACTGTGGGTCTTTCACGGTTCCCCACTTATGGCCAGACAGAGGCAACCCTGAGTGGACACTGGCAAAATCAGGCTAATTCTGCATTTACAAAATTCTCTCAAATCCGTTGTGCATCAAAGGGTAACGACATTGCAGGCAACTAATTGCGATCCTTGCACCATGCAAACCTGACCTGTGGGCCAACCTGTCATCATGTTACATTTATTCTTGTTTCAGTAACAGTCTGCATGTTGGTGTGGAGCTGTGTTGTACCCCTCCAGTGGGGAGAGAGCCGTCATGACTGTTCCCTTTGCTAAGTCCCCACTGCAAATTTCCTAACTGCAGACAGAGCTCAAAATCCCTCAAATCTTTGATTTAGAGATTCCCTTACAATCTCAAAAACTGAGTACCAAAGTTAATGGCCCCACACTGCCCAGAACCCGCATGCCCACACCCCAGTGGGTTGGAACAGATGCCCCATGGTGTGGGGTGTGATCTGACTCGGAAATCTCATGTACCCGGGGGAACAGGGGAGTTGGGTGTGCTCTCCTTCACCACCTCACCCCCTGCTGAAAGCAGTGTCTTCTGAAATATGGTAAGTTGGCTGTATTCTAGGTCATTTTGCAGACAGTTGTTCAAGACCACGCTTAGAGATCGTTTGTGTAGACAGAGTCAGGACAACGTCCATTCACACGATCCACCAATGTACGCAGGCCTGTGATAACGGGCGTGTCTGCTGGATGCCGTGTGTCTGTTCCTTCTCTCAGATGACCAGCAGTCAATTCGTAGGTGATGATCTCATACTTCCTTGGGAGTCAACATGTTATTGAAACACTCAGATCTTGATGAAATCTGGAAACCAGAAGTATAACTGCAAATGTTTTCTGGTTACGATTAGCAATGCCTGTTTCATAGTTCATCTCTGAAGTTTGACCAATGTTCGTTCTCATTTGGCATTTTGGGAGAAAATATTTCATCTTTTCTAAGAACATAATACAGTTTAGTCTTTCATTTTGGAGGTTCATTGAACAGTTCACTCTGTGTGTTTACTGAGTGACATCAGTATTTCCCATGTCTGTGAAGAGCCACTTAAAATCCTGCTTTGGTCTTGACCATGAATTTTAAACATGTCCAATAGAATTCCTGATGCCAAGACCTATAGGTCCCACTATAATTCACTTGGAGATATTTTTTTAAAAATCTAGTTCCAGGGAGACAAACATAAAGTCTGTGTTCTAATACACTCAAAATAATTTCAGTTTCTTAAAGCATTTTCCATCTTAGAGGTAAGAAAAGAATGCGTGGATGGGTCAGTGGACTAACTGGTGGCCGCTTGTACGGGAACGTGCGGCCCAAGTGACTGTGTTTCTGGGTATGCAGAACACCCAGGACCATGGGCAGAGCCAGAAAGGGGAATGTAAGGGAGGCTGGTGCTGCTGATTTTCCCGATTTTCTTCTCCTGGCTCCAGTGCGGAACCCTCGGCCTTCGGCACAGACCCTTCACCCACCAGCACAGACTTTTGCTTCTACTGCCAGACCCTGGGCCTGCTCTGTGTGGATCCTTGATATGGACTCACAAGACACTGCTGCAAATCCCAAGCTTTCGCTGTGTTCTGTATGTGTGTCCACTGCCCGTGAGGCATGTGGACATTATATACTGCAGACATGCACTGATAAACAAATTTAAAAATGGGAAAAAGGCCATAATAGTCTATCAGTGAAGCTGCCATATGGCCAGTAAATATATAAATAACTAGAACTCAAATGGCACAGGAAGTCCAGCCAAGACACACCTCACCATACTCCGAGACAAGGCTCTTCACAGCCAGATTACTAGAGTCAGCATGATTTTGATCACATTTGTCTGTCAGGAAAAAGGCTGAAGCTGCAAGACTGTACCAGGTGCCCTGATCCCTTAGATAATAAATATAGCTGTGTTATTATCTGCCTGGATCTATTTTTTTAATTATTCAAAAGGAACACTTAAATACACAGTGAAGTACATTTTAAATTTTAAGTTTATGTTTAACATTTAAATGTTTTAACAAATTGATATACCATATTAGTCTTAAAATGAAGTTTTAAATACATGAATTATTTAATGCAGTGTTCATTAATTTGATTCATGATTTTACATTTGAGGAAAAACTTCATTGTTTGTATCTCAAAAAATTTGTATCTCAAAAAAATGCTTTTCCCAAAGCCGTGGTGGCTCACGCCTGTAATCCCAGCACTCAGGAGGCAGAGACAGGAGGATTGCTGAGTTTGCTGCGGCTTGCCTGGGCACCATAGTGAGCTCAGGGCCAGCCTGAACTACAAAGCGAGACCCTGTCTCAAAAGCAAAAAAAAAAAAAATGCTTTTCCTCCAAATACTGAAATTGAGCTAAAATTTGAAAATAACCAAAGTACTATTTATTAGCATTTTTAATAAAGGTGATAAACTTGCTATCACTTAATTCTACAATGAAGCGCCCCAATGGTAAAAGCGCTTTTGTGTTTGGAATATAAAATATCTTGACTTGGTTTCCTCTAGAATTCCAACTTCTCTTTTTTAAAGTAGGTATTTATCTCCATTATTTTACTATGTTTTTTAAAAATATAAGATTAATTACATTTCAGAAGATTATTCCATGACTATTAATAAATCTGCCATGAGTACAGTTACTCATCATATACTGGGTAACAAGATTATAAATTAAAGCAAACACTGCATAGAAACCCTTGACCAATACCTGAGGTGTGTGAATCCTCTAGTTCAAAATGATACTCAGGGCCCAGGCTGGCACGAAGCTCTGTCTCTTACTGAACTATTTAACTAGGGAGATTATAAGAGTGGATAGGTCTGGAAACCATGTCGATTTCCTTCTTGACCACTTGGGATGTGTGTCACTGCTACACACGTCCTCGGCAAATGCAGCTCGCTCTCAGGAGAACAACAAGGCATTCGGAACCTTCCGGTCCAAGGGACCCTCATGTCCTGCAGACTAAACATGCCTGTCTATAAATCTCCTTTTCCTTCCTCTGTGGCTTGTACAAAGGGCATTGGGCCCAAAACAAACTTCAAAAAGGGAAGGAAAGAGGAAAACAGGAGGATAGACCACTGGATAGGCATGAAGCCCACAGATGAGCTTTAGTCAAATAGATAATGGCTTTTATTCTAAAATAGTGTGTGTTGTAATGAAGTTACAATTAAAATTGAAATAGTGTGCAAATTGAAAATAAAACAAAAGATCCTTCTTTTTCAAATCTGCTCTGCTCCCAAAATATCATCCTTATGAAATATTTTTCAGTAGCTACTTCCAGACGTGTTTCTATAGCCATATGCTGGGCTTTGTAAGATCAAAAGTAGCAGCGCCAGACACGTTCTTCCCACAGCCCAACATGACACCGGGCGGGCACACAGCTCCTTGGTGCACACAGCTCCAGAGAGGAGATGCCTGCGAGGTCAGGTTCCAGGGAGGCCCCACCCTGGCCCGCAGACACTGGCGTCCCTGCTGTGTCCCCACCTGGCAGACTCAAAGGTCTCTTTCTTTTTTGTTCGCTCATAGTTATTTTTCTAATTTTTCTCGGCCTACGTTTGTAGGACAGAACAGTAACATTCCTGGTGGGGAGTTGGTAATAGGCACTCTGGGAAACAGGTGGGAGAATCGTATGTTCAAGCAGTTTTAACAAATCAGGGAATTTGTAAGAAGGTATGTGAAAATAGAAAAATTCAGGAAGGGCTGGGAATGTAGCTTTGTGTGAATGACCTGGGGCCAATACTCAGCACTGGGGAGAAACAAACGAACAACTGGGGGGGGGAGAGGGGGAGAGAGGGAATAGGTTTATGTAGATTATGGTTGTTACCAGTTGCTTCGATTACTAACACTGCTCCTGGGACCTTGTTACATGTGTGTGGACCCGCCTGTGCACGTCAGCTCCTATAGGAGGTGCTGGAGATCTTGGAGTGGGAAGAAACATATCTGAAATTCTAAGCCTGAATCTGATTTATTAATACTACCCCAAACAGCACACTGCTTCCTTCTCCTGTCCCAGAAGGATAAAGGACTGCTTCCCTCAGCTCTACCCACTTAAACACAAGATAAAGTTTTATTTTTGAAAACTTGCACCAGCACATGCTCGCAGTACATGATAGCACTCCTTGTGAGTAGTTGGTACATGCACATAGTGCATCTCAGCTCTTTCCTCAGGTCTTCCCACTGTCTCTTCCTCCAGCTCTTGTTCCCCTTCCCTTTGCAAAAGATGTGTGTCCCTGCTCTCTGTTACACCTCAGGTACTTTGCTCCTTGAACTGTTTATTCTCTGGCTGCTCATATACAAGAAACCATTAGATGTCTGAGCTTCTGAGACACGTGCTTCATAACTTGGCCAAACCGAAGCCCAATCTACTCCTGGGTTCTACATTGTTTCTGCTGAGTACCAGTGAGATAGTAACTGTCTCCAGAGTCTGTGTTGTGCTCTCTGTCTCCTCACTGCCCAAGTGGCTTTGTTATCCTGGCTCTTTAGAGCACACTTTTATCTAGGTTCAAATGAGCTGTTTCTATTTCCTTCAGTGATGTCTGGAGATCTGAGTCTCCCTCAGCTCTTGGGAGAGTGTGTGTCGTGACTATGTGTTCTCTGAAATGTGTTCTGAGTCAGGGATTCTATGCAGAGGCCTGGCCTGTTTCCACATGAGCACTCGGCAACCAAGCCTCCTCCTGGCTTCTGATAAAGTCACCTGACCAGGGACAGGCAGAGCCTGGACGGGGACTCTCTATAGGGAGCCCTAAAGTGGAAGGCTTCAGTATTCTCACACACCTCTTCTTTATTGGGTAAAAAATAACTCAGCCACCCTGTACTGTGGCAGGTGTTATGCCATAGTCACCGTGTATTAAGTGGGCTGTCAGGAGAGCTGGCCAGGAGAGATTTATGGCATGGGGGACATAGTCTCCTAGGCCCACTGCTGTGCTGAGAAGCAGGCTGGCCACGTCTGTTCACTTGTGCTTGGCAGAGGTGGCCAGGAGTCCTGGTTAGTACCCTGGTGCTGAGGCGAGAGGGGGCACTGAGTATTTGGGCAGAGAGGGGTGTGCAAGGGGGACCTGCCAGCCCCATGTGCATAGCCGCTGGTTCCTCTAAACTGCGGGACTAAAAAGACCCAGACAGAATCCTGGCGAGGCGGCTTCCAGATCTACAATTCAGGGTGGGCAGCACTCATGCAGTTTGGAAGAATCTCTGTCTTTCTCCTCTGCTTGACTCCCCTGGAAAAGAAAGAAAGCACGCTGGGGAGGTAGGTGCCAGAAGAGTCCTTATTTGCTTCTGGAAAACAACCAGGGATTGCCAGAGGTAGAAGGGAATATCTCACCCATCAACACAGATTTAGACTCCCTTGTGAATGACTAATAGTCTTAGCTGATAGTTAGATTCCATGGGAGAAATTAAGCAAGTCACATATCTATAGCTTCCAAATTTAAGATTGGTATTTTTTCTGGAAAAAGAATATTCTCACTATAGTAATTTTAAAAAATTAAGCCTATTTCTGTCTATTCTCTCTCCCTAGTACTCCCCTTCCCTGACACTCATTCTCTTTTCCAAAAATTCTGTGTCTCTGTTTCCTGTCATCTTCCCTTTTATAAACTTCAGCTCACTTATATTTTGGGTTCCTCATATATGAAAAAGCATGTGGTATTTAATGTTTGGCCTGACTTATTCCCCATAACATTATGGTTCCAAAGTCCACCCATCTTCCACCAAAAGGGATGCTTTGGTTCTTTATGGCTGAAAAGTATTCCATAGTGTATATACACCATATTTCAAGAGTACTTCTCAGCATAAAATCTGAGTCTCAAATACATAAAAGTGAATTTTTATAAATTTGGCTCAGGGTAAAAGAGTTGGTATAAATGAAATACTACAACCAAATACCTTGTCTACAAAAGTGTGGAGACTGACTTCACCTGTCTTTGCTTTTAGCATTGTTGTCTTCTGGGTGTACGAAACCGAAGACTCTTGACTTCAGGTCTCTGTTTTCTGCCATTAGAAACTTCTTTCATAAAATTCTGACAATCCATAGTAAATTGTGTTGCTGATGGCAACACACACACACACACACACACACACACACATACACACACATGCCATAACCAGTGAAGATCAGTGTGAGGCAGAAACAATAAAATGGACAAGAGGGCACTTGGTGTCTGAATCATTACATTGTATGGTAGTAGAAGAGTTCCTTTGTGCCTGGGCTGGGCATGTGCAGGGTTCCACGCTGCCTGCTCCAAGGCAGGAAGGGACCCCGGGCTTGAGCCACCACTTTGACTGACTCCTCTGATGGCTGTATCTCCCGTGAGCCTGGACCTGCCTAGATTCCTTCCCAGAAGAGGAGTATGGTACACAGTAGTCCATTAAAGTGGTATTTCTTTTTTTTTTTTTTTGAGACAGGGTCTCACTTTGTAGTTCAGGCTGGCCCTGAGCTCACTATGTAGTCCAGGCAAGCCTCGAACTCAGCAATCCTCCTGCCTCTGCCTCCCGAGTGCTGGGATTACAGATGTGAGCCACCACGCCCAGCACTGTGGTATATGGTATTGATTGCTGGTGGGCGTGAGTCTCCATGCCCAGCATTGTATGTGGTTACTGGGGATTGAACTCAGGACCTTGTGCTTGCCAGGCAGGTGCTGGAACCACTGAGCTAACCTCCAGCCCTCAAAGTGGTATTTCTACCGCTGCCTCACACTGCATCTGTTAATATAACAGATAATGAAGAAAATAAGTGTCTCTGCTGTATTTCATGAAGTAGAATTAAGGTAGATGCAACACATTTTAAAAGCTAATTTCTTTAAAGATTTTAACTGATCATTTTTTTTAAACCTGGAATTTATGACCTGTGGAATGACCCAGGGCAAAAAGAAATCAGTAGACACAGTTTTGTGTGTCATTCTGTCTACCATTTTTAGGGTTAAAATACAGTGTTTTAATATGATTTTCATAGAGTTCTCTGGCTAAAAATATTTAAAATCAGATAGAAATAAAAATGAGAGATGGCAGGTTTTTGAAAAGTTGAGATTCCTTGGAGTATATTTGACAGGAATCAGGCTTTAAAAAAGAAAAAGTGACCAGTAGAGACATCTCCCAACATTCATTATCTGTGTGTGGCAGCCTGAGCCCTCACCCACCCTGCTGAGGGGACTTCTGCAGGCTGGAGTCAGAGAAGCAGAAAGCTGCAATCTGGGGAAATACTGAGTAGATAAACTAGCATCACTTATGGGAGAAACTGCCTTGTTATTTTTTGGCTCCCAACTTTACATGTTGTATCATTTTATCCTACAGTCTCCCTCTCTGTAAACTAAATTTTACTCTTTAGCTAAGAAGCTGTCCAGGTTCCTTATTCTGGGGCATTGTGAGCCACTGCCTGCCCATGCCAGAGGGAGCCGGAGTGTTTCTGGTGACACCTGAGTGCCACTTGTCTTAAAGGTTCTACTGGACACAGGGCTGGTTTTGTTTAGGCCCTGTTTAGGGCTCTGTCAAGATTGTCTCAATTTTTTTTTTCATTTTCTTTGTCTAGATTGCCAAAGAAGGGAATTTAATATGTTAAAAATTAGTTTAAATGTAAAGAAATAGCATGAAATTCTATGCCTTCCCCTTTTCTTTTGATCTTATTTTTAAAAGTTATATGAAAACAAAATTGATTGATTCCATTAGTCCACAGATAGGAAATCAATGTCTTGTCTTATAGAACACATTACACAAAAGGTCAGAATTAGATTTCAACATTTCCTTAGGAAAATGTGCTAGGAAATATCCTTAAAATATTTGATAAAGACAGAAACAGATTATTTTTAATTTGACAACAACATGGTCTACAGCCTTTCATCCCAAGAGTAACCAATGTAGCCCCGGAATGGACACAGAAGCAGTTGATATTTGGTCCTGAGTAAACTCAGAGAGCCCGCAGCCTGTCCACTGAGCTGGAAGTGCAATCACATGATCATGGCACAAGTCCCAGCTCCCAAGAGGGCAGAGCCGTGTATAAGCTGTTTCCTTTTTCTGATTGTTCCCTGTATAATGTCCCCAGCAAAACTATGAAATACCATTTCATTCATGAAAATGATAGCTCAGGCTGAGAATTTGTATAAAATAGCTTCTAAATTGTACATAAATGGGCAATTTCTAAAGGTGATGGAATTGCCCTTGTCACAGTCTCTGAGGATGGCAGTCCGCTTTCATCCGCACGAGGGACTCTTACCGACGGGGTTGCAGCTCGAGGCCTGCGCAGATGGCGTCCTGCCACCCTGGTCAAGATGGGAGAAGCTGCACACTCTGGGATCAAGATGCCCCCTATCTTGATGGGCAGCCACGAACATGGAGATAGTACAAACTGTGTCCATGCACGCGTACACACACATGTGCACACACACATGTGCACACACATACACAAAGACATATCCTTTATGTATTGCCTACTTCTCTGTGCTAAGAGGGGATATGAAGAGCGGGGCAAAACAAGTCAGCAAGATTTCAAAGAGCTCCACAGACTTGGTGGGGTCCCGAGCTGTGGCCTGGCATTGGTCTCAGGGTGATTCCCAGGGGTTGAGGAGCTACCATGACACACTTCAGGGTTCAGAGCAGTTGTCATATCAGAGGTGCCTTTACAACTGACTGTTTGCTGCTCATTCCTGTGCATAAAAGGGAGCTTCCTGCTCAAGTGCTGGTGAGGCCAGGACCAACTCAGGAGGGAGCACCCTGGGAGGATGGTGCACTGGGCGGTCATCAGCCAACCTAAGTCCTCTATTCATGAGCTCCCAGATTTCCCAAGGCGAGTCCCATGGAGTCTGTAGCAACTGAACCCGAAGCAATGGAACCTTCATCACTAATTGCAACTGTAAATGAGTTTGTTTTAATTTCTGTAGAGTCTGATGGAGACACTCTAGAGTCACGGAAGAGCTCTTTCTTGCTTCTCTTTGTCCTCTGCCTTCTTCCCTCTTTCTGCCTCCTCAATTTCTCCAAATGTCCCGGTCAGTGCTACTAGTTCCATACTATCCATCCCTGTGCTGCAGGACTTTGATAAAAACATTGATCTTTTCAGTCATACCTAGGCAATCTAGAGCGTGAGCATCTCTACTCCTGCTGGAGGGCACGTGAGCCTGGGGGCCTTGCTCCCCTTTGCCCTCAGCACACCGTGTGTCAGTGAGGAGCCGCAGGTGGCAGGGAGCTATGTGCAGTCATGTGACGACTGCAGTGTGAACCCCTCAATCACTACGGCTGCGACAGGGCATGTGCTGCCGTCTCCCATCCTGGCGGACACGGATGATGGATTGCTACTTCACATGAGCTTTTGGTGGGGCTCATTGTACATGCTGCTTGAATCTCTTATGCTCTCAGCTGCTCCTGAAATGGTGGCCTATAATTAGAAGTCAGCAGGTGTGACTTTGTAGCTGAAAAATTAGATCAGATATCGATCAGTTCTGTACGCATGGAATTTTTTTCAGGTGTTTGAAATATCCACTTCCCCGTTATCATTATCTTGTAATTTTAACAAGTTCTTAAGAATAAGATGTGTATCAGGCTATTTGCTGAGTAGTGAGTGAGAGGGGTGTTATGGGTGGTTGTTATAAGGAGCTTTATTCCTGAGTGGAAATCCTTTGACTTCAGGAAGTTCCAGGTATAACAGTGCAGCATATAAAACATGGAGTTCCTTCCTCCAGCCAGACTGGGTCCCTCCCTGGGGCTGGGTGACTACAAGGCATGGCTGAGCACCCTGGGATGCACCTAACTCTGTCAGGATCGTCGCTCAGTATTTGTGTTACTCTCCTACCTGCCCATGCTGGATTCACACCTGTTGCCTTGTGGGTGAGCAGCGTAGGCAGGGCTGGTGCTGGATGGACACTCACCTGCAGACTCAGAGCCAGACCTGCCCCATAGATACAGAGAATTGGAGCTTGCTTTGGTTTGACCCATTGCTTCTAAAGCTTCCTGAAGCCTTGAACTGGGGAAGAGGAGAACAACTTTTCTGAACTGTCTCATTTTGGGTAGAATTTGTCTGAGCTCAGTTCTCTTCTACAAGATGAGCTGCAGATTGTAATTATGACAGTTGTCAAACCTGAGAGATGCTGTGTGTTTAAAATACACAATGGTTATTATAGGCTTGCCATAAAAAAATACATGAAACTTCTGATTCTTTTTACTGGTCAGGCCTGACATTCTGTTTTAGATATATTTGGATACATAAAATCCATTGTTCAAATCAATTCATTTTAGTGTTTTTTAAAAAAATCTAGTTTCCCTAAACTTTAAAATTTCTTAGGTGGCTCACTTTTTAATTCTGTTGGAAAGTTAGCAGGGATCACCTTCAAAAGACTATCTGACTGTACTGTGCTAGATTCTATAGAATTTAAAACATATTTAAATTAACTGTATAGTATTCACCAGAGCAGTTATGCAATAGTCTACCTAATGTTTGGCTTTCATTTTGTTTTTAAAAAATTGAATTTCTGGGATCTCTTCTTTTAGACTCTAAGGGTAACTCCTACATCTTTTCTCCCCTAACTTATACTGTGAGTTCTGGTTGACCTGGTTTGAAGTTCCTGCCTGTCTTCTTCCCAGAGTCTGTTCTCTGCCCATGTGTCAGAGGTGTGTGTGAAGGACAATTGCTATGAGGGTAAAAACTGAGAATGTGCCATTGGAAAAGTATTACTGTAAAAGACACATTACCACTAAACCCTTGCACATGCTCCCTGTGCTTTGAACACACCCGTACCCCTGATCTGCAGCCGCCCGGCACGTCCTCCTTCATGTCTAGTTGTGCTGTCCTGGCTGCTTCCGCGTCCTGAACCAACTCCAGGAGCCCCTTTCACAGTCGTTTTGATCTGGGGAGTGCCCGGTCCTGGGCATAAGGTGGATGAGGACACAGGGGCTCTGAACAGCCTGCTCTTCTGTTTGGATGAAACTGGACTGTACAGCAAACTGTACTTTGTCATGCCTTATAAAGACACTCAGGAAAGACGACTTCTAGACCTGCTTCAGAAAGTGCCAAAGACGACAGGAAGAGTGTGTGAGCAGTGACAGGGATGCTCAGAAGGGGACCCATACGGCGTGTCTTTTCTTGCACCTCTGCAGTATCAGCACTCACCACATGCTACCCGCTCACACAGGCTACACAGCTCGCATCCTCCCTCCGCCTGGTATGCTCCTGTCTGGAAGACGGGGGTCAGCTGCAGAGAGCAGGATCAGCACACTTGGGTAGGACCCGGCTCACGCTCTGCTCCATGACTTCGCCTTGCATGTGCGCGGGGCTGCGGCTGCCTCAGGTCAGACCGAGGACAGGGTAAAGCGTGCCCCTTCCTGCTGGGGACAGAGGAGTGCTCTGCAGTGCCTAGGGCACTATGTGACAGGAGGCAGAGACCACCAATGTCTTTTGCTGCCTGACCCCGGGAGTCCTGATTAATTTTGTGCAGATGTGGAGCATGGATGTATTTCTCCTGTTTGTCTCCCTGTCACAATCTTCCCACCAGAAGGGCAGCATCGTGCACTGGAGCCTCTCAGAAGAGTGTTTCTTGAATGAATAAATAGGTCAATAATGCACTCAACCGATATCCAGGCTTTTTCTCTGGAAAAGTATTTCTATGACACAGCTCCTTCTTCACAGTTTTACCCTTAAAGGACCTAACATTTCTCTGAAACATGCATTTCAGAAGTGTTACAAGAGTAAGTCACAGAAATTCAATGGCTGTAAGTTAAGATTCCAGCATTATAATATGACTGGCTGGTCGGTAGGTCTCCTGATGCTTCTTGGCACTCTTGCCTGGCCGCACCTGACCCACACGTGGGTTGCTGGTCTTCACCCGGACATTATCACTGATTGTGCGTTATGTCTAGGGTGGAAAGAGCACTGTCAACACTGCTTGCAGCCTCTACTTTAAACATTAATGCCACCCCTAGCTGAACATAGGCCCTTAGCATTTCTGTAATGTAGTTTGTAATTGAATTGTCTTTCTTTCATGTGAAAGTGTCCTATTATCGCCGAACTGGCAGATCACGGCAGCCATGAACAAACATGTTTAAACTATAGCTCTATAATTCTCACTCACTATGAGATTGATCTTAATGGATGCAAGAAAAAAATTACCGTTGCATATGAGGCCAGGACTCAGGCTTTGATCTCAAGAAACATTTAAAGAGTGTTTCTCTGGGGTCATCAGACAGCAGGCAGCTTGCAGGAGCCTGGAAACAGGGTGAGCTGCCCCGGCTCTGACCGCTCACTCTGCACCGCCCCCCAGGCTCAGAGGGAACCAGCTGAAAATCGCACTCAGTGCCCAATTCAGCTCAGCTCGTCCCACCTTGTAATGCACTGGTCCAGTTCCACATGCTCTGTGAAAGCGTTCTCCTATGATTCATTCATTAATGTTAGATATTAGCTGTTCAACAGGAAGGTGTCTTGTCAGAGAAGCTCTGAGTGTAGAGCGCAGGAGTTGGTGCCTTTAGGAAGAGATGATGACAGGCTTAACCTTCTGGTCATGATATTTTGAAATAGTAAGTTTGTCCATGGATAGTATGGGCTTCTTGAACCATCAAAACTGACAGCAAAGGGGTCTGGTCAAGACTTTACATCAAATATTTGGGTGGTATCTGATCCTGCTGCAGGCATTTCTGAAGTTGGGGGCTCTCAGAGAAGGGGTGTTGTTAGTGCTGTGTACACATTTAATATAAAGCTCCTGATAGGTCAAAGAGTGGTTTTACTTTACTATATCCAACTCTATGGATGCAGAGATCTTTACATTCAGTATGTCTGAACCTCTTCTTCATAACCACTGGAACGAATTACAGTAATCTTTGGTTCAAAGGAAGCTAAAATTTAGAAAAAAAAAATAAAGATTTCTCCCAATGGTTCCTGCACAGCCACTGGGAAGCTGGACCTGAAAGCTGAATTCACTATTCTAGATAATGTAGATGATTTGCCTATGTAATTATGCATCCATGTGTCTGTCTGTCATCTTTCTATTCATCCATCTATCCATTTATCCACCATCCACCCACCCATCATCTATCTAAAGTACTTTGGAGCCCAGGGCCTTGCCCATGCTAGTCACTCACTGTAAATAGTCAGCAGATGCCCCCGTGACTCGGGTCTGGGCAGGGGACACCATAGGCTTATGGATGCCCTGGAGCCCATTGTGCTGAGCCGTGGAGCCCCTGAATGCCAGGTCAAGTCCCTTCTGAGCAGCTCAGCCCATGGGTGTCAGACAGGGAGCAGTTTACCGGGCATGCATTTTCCCCTGCTGAGCTTGCGCCTCAGGAACCCATCATCCATCTCTGAAGCCAGGCATGGCCCTGGCACTGGGTACCCCGCAGCGCTCTGGGACCCTGATCTGCAGCTGTGCTCTCACCAGAAATCAGCAGGACTGACGTGGAAGAGAAAAACCACCCTTGGGCCATTGGTGCAGCCCTGTTAGACTTAAGTATGTGAGGTCTGAGACACAGTTCCAAAAGAGGGCACGGGTAAGTGTCCTGGATGCTGGAGGACAGAAGAGGTCCTTGCGTGGGCACCTTCTGGGAATGTGAGGGGTGTAGGGGTGAGCCCCAGGCCACAGCCAGCCTCCTATGGGCTGCCAACTTTTCCTGGGACTTCAGCCTCATGCTGTCACTGGGTCTTCATAGAATTTTGTCCCTCAGCTGACAGGTTTGATAACTGCCCAGAGCTGACTGTGGGCTTCTCCAAATGCATCGTGGCAGAAAGAGGGGACCGTTCTTCAGAGGGGTGACCTCCTGACATGACAGTGTCGAGTTTCTTTGGTGGAAGAAAGGAAGAGAGTGTGTCTCTGTCAGTGTCGCAGATTCACAGCGGAAGCTAAGGCTGTGCTTTCGGTGTTATTCCTTACAATGCGTATATTATAGCTAAAGTGAAAATTGCAGATGGATAAGAATTGTGAGCACTAAAGTTTTTAAAAACCAAGTCATTGGGGCCAGAGATTTAGCTCAGTGGTACCAGCGCCTGCCTCTCAAGCACAAGGTCCTGAGTTCAATCCCCAGTAACCATATACAATACTGGGCATGGTGACTCACGGCCACCAGCCATCAATACCACATACCACAGTGCCGGGCATGGTGGCTCATGACTGTAATCCCAGCACTTGGAGGCAGAGGCAGGAGGATTGCTGAGTTCGAGGCTTACCTGGGCTACATAGTGAGCTCAGGGCCAGCCTGAACTACAAAGCGAGACCCTGTCTCAAAAAAAAAAAAGAATAGAAGGCTCCACTTGGAAGCTTCCACAGGAGGGAGTGTAAGTCTGTGGATGTGCCTATTGAGCATCTGCGCTCCCTTGCCCAGCTCAGTGACTATGTTCCAGCTAGTCTGGTGAGGGGGTGGCAGCAGTATCTGAAGGGGCACCCATCATTTTCTGACTTACCCAAGTCAGAGGGCTACATAGTGAGCTCAGAGCCAGCCTGAACTACAAAGTGAGACCCTGTCTCAAAAAAACAAAACAAAACAAAAAAAAAAAAACTCCCAGCCGGGCGTGGTGGCTCACACCTGTAATCCCAGCACTCAGGAGGCAGAGACAGGAGGATTTCTGAGTTCCAGGCTGGCCTGGACTACATAGTGAGCTCAGAGCCAGCCTGAACTACAAAGAGAGACCCTGTCTCAGAAAAAAACACCCAAGTCATTGAATGCAGAAAAAGAAGATGGAGATCATTTATATGACCTCTGGTTGATTTTGCTTTACTCACTGCTTTATTGATATATTCTTCAGGAGTAGTGCTGTAGGAAAGGACTCAGCATGCTGGGGTTTTCTAACAGTGGAATCTCTGCATACCGGGACATAGACTCACGGTTGGGTGATCACTGCCCAGAGGGAGCGGAACATGGGGCTCTCCCAGAGCCTGTCCTCCACCAGCATGAGGAGCGACAGAAGCTACCTCCAAACGGACGTGCCGCTGCCACCACAAGGCTCAAGCCCAATATGAAGCCTGTGTGTGGCGAGGGGCTTGTGGCCCACTCTGAAGGGCCAGTCGCTGTTCCAGCAGCCTAGCCTGGAGTTGAAGCTCCCTGTCGAGCCACGCTGCTCTTCCCCTGGGCCGGGATGTCTCTCGTGACTGGACAGCTCTGTCATTGGCTCCCTATCTCTCTCAGATAGGAAAAGAATGTGAACATTTTTGTCCGAGCCAAGGTGCTGTAGAAGGTCTTCCTGCTTTGTGGGCTACAATATTTTAAAATGCATTTTCACAGAACTGAGGAACTCTCTACTTAACATTTATTTACATTTGTTTTTTAGTTCATAAATAGAATGAGAAGACTGCAGTGGACAGTCTCGTTCTCCTTATGCCAGAGCAGTAAGCATCAGTGGTGCCACAGACAGGAGTGTGCCCACCTGGCCTAAGCATGAGGGCATCACCATGTCGGTCAATCAACCTGGCTCAGCGGGGCTTCCTCAGGTATCAAGCACAGGATGTAGTGTGGGACACTGGGGGACACACAAGGGCGAGCTGGCCTGACCTCAGGGCCAGAGGGGATATGCTCATGGTGTCCATCGGAGATGCAGAAGGACACCTTGAGGAGGAGCCTGGCTTGCCATGCAGCACGCGTCGGGTAGGAGTGAGTCAGGTGTCCCGAGAGCCATCTGTCTGACTTTGCACGCCTCTGCAGCCTTTGCTGCTGGAGCCATTGCTTGGGCTGAGAGGTGGCGACTCACTGGGCTGCTCTCATTGGTGCAGCTCTGAGAGGACAGACAGGAAGAGCAGTGACCTCATGCCCAAATGCCCGACCTTCTGTTCTTACCTGGAAACATCCTGGCATAAAGGGAGGCTTTCAAATGAGTAGTTTTTAATAACCGAGATTCTCACTCTTACCATAGACACTTGCTTCAAACTTCTCTTTGGCAGTGCCTCCAAACGTGGGACTGGATGACTTCCTCTGCACAGAGTGCTGCAGCTCCCTGGGACCGCAGCCTGGAGCTGGCTAGGGAGGTGCAGTCTTTCAGGCTGTCAGTCTTTCAGTGACAGTTCTCATCAGGATGATGGACGTCCTTCTGCCCATCATCGCCATGGAAACTGCGAGCTTGAGCTCGAATGATCTTCCAAGTTCTTATTCTCTTTCTATTTTCTCTCAATTGATTACTCAGCAGTTCTGTGAAATAAGCATTTTTAGTCCATCAAACAGGAAATGTGACTAAGTCATAGAAGGGTGAGTGGCATTTGGAAAGTCAGACAGTGGCCACACTCTTTTCTGGGCCTAGGCCTGGGCTGTTGCCTGAGCAGGAACATGGGAGAAGGACACCATGGGACAAGAGTCACTAGCCTTCTCTTGGTGGGTGCTTCCTACTGGTGAAAGTACTAAGAGGAAGTAGAGAGGTGACAGGCACTATGGCTTGTATGTCTGCCAGGTTCCATGCTGTGTGCTGCATGCAATTCTGCTGCACACTCCCAACCCACACCTGGTCATCTTGGCTCTTACATGGGTTGAGAGCCCAACCCAGTTGGGTAGAGTGAGTGGATGAATAGTTGTGAATGGCTATGTGATCTCAGGTTGCACCATCCAAGTGCTGGCTCACAGGATCATGTATCATTGCACAAAGTACAGAGCAGGAATGAAGTTCACAAATAGTGTCATTTAGATAAAGGTTTTGAGAATTCAACAGAGAAAATGTTCTTAGGATCCGTTTCGGCAGAAAGCCTTCCATGAATGAGATATTGCCTGAGCTGCCTTTTGGAGAATGGATAGGGCTAGAGCTGATGGAGGAAGAAGCCCCTGGGAGGAAGTGTGGGGCAGACGTGAGGCCAAGCGACCCCACTTAGTTAACATCATGAGAAGAAGGAAGAGAGCAGGGATACTGTAGGGGAAAAAGAAGATTAAATAAGATTAAAAATAAGACCAAATAAGATTCCAGAAGAAGAGAAGGGAAATGTTATAGTTTGTTGGATTTAATCAGGAGATCGTAATTTATTCTGAATTTAAAGAAGTGAAAATTTGAGGGAAGGGAGCTCCAAAGATTAATTTGGTTCATGGCTTCAGTCAATGTCATGTTTCATCCTAAAACCTACTTCTGTTCATGCACAAAGGTGCTCAAAAGGGTCAGGGGAAGCAGAGAGGGTGCAGCAGGAGCTGCATGCAAGAGCTGGAGCATCTGGGCTCAGGACTGCGAGCCTCTCTTCCCCTGCAGGGGGCAGAGGTGGGCGCTGAAGGTGGGGCTCTACTGATTAGTTCACAGGGACCAGGAAGTGACGCTGGCTCCTCTGAGGGATCCGATGGAGATTCGAAGGCCAGCAGGATGGGGACGGAGAACCAGGAGAAGAGGTGAAGTCAGGAGGGTTCTAGAAGGTATGCGAGTCTCTGAGTGTAGGAAAAGGCTGGTCTGTGTGTGAGGGTCACACTTCCAGTGTGTGAAGCCAGTGGAATCAGAGACTGCAACAAAGGATGGCTATGTGAACAGTGTCTAATATGAGAGGAAAGGAGATCTGTCCATGCATCCTTGTTTTACAATACATCTCTGAGACTCCTCATGTCCCACATAGACACACTGATGCCATTCCCATCAGAGCACAGGTGTTGCTCCTCCTTCAGAGAAAGGATCTGGGACCCCAGTCAGACGCTGTCCTGGACACAGGCCTGTGTTTGCACTTCCTGTCACAATCATGGCACCACATTCATTTCTTTTCTAGTTCCTCCAGGCTTTGATTCCTGCATGTAAACTTATTTGTCTTTGCTACCCTCACACTTGTCTCACTTGTCTGATGTTGATATGGGGTGTGCACTCCTTAACTGTTTAGTTATCTGAATTAAGTTCACTTTTCTTCACACTGTGTTTGAGAGTGTGTGGAAGTCTGACCTGCTTTCCCTATTAGGCCCAGTCATGGCTCATTCTTGGCTTTCAATGTGTAGAAATGAATGGAAGAAAAGAACTGGTGAAGTCGCCCTAGACACCGAAAGGCAATACTCTGTATGACAGTCTCTTCTCCTTAGTGACAGTGTTTCTGTCCTGGCCTAGAAAAGGAGGTCTTAGTGGTTACGTTCCCAACTGCAAGTGACTTAGAGAGATGAAATGTGGATTTTGCCATGGAAGGGGAAAGTAGGCAACTGTTAAGAGAGAAGATGAGCCCCTTACTCATTAGCTCCGGGACCTTGCAGAAGATGCTGAACTCCTGGTTTTCAGCCTCAATCTCTTCTGCTTTAGGTCACTTCCTCTAATATTCATAGTTGACCAAGACCTGGGCAACTTGTCTTTAAAACCAAGTGAACAAGGCAGGCAACATCAATATAGTACACATGTGCTGCTTGTGTGTTTTATGTTGTATCACCCTGAAAAGGACAAACCATTTCATTGGCTAGGAAGCTAAATTTTAAAGAAAAAGGATTAAGATTAACATTATTGTGAGACACATTATTCCTTCAGTGATTCTTTAGGAAGAACTTATTCACTGAGTTTCCCAGATCATTTTGTTCTGAAATGCCAACACATCAGAAACACATTGTATTTATTGTAATATAATTAGATTCTATTCAAAGTATGTGTATGGAACTCTGTTGAAATTAGCTTGATTCTCAAGCTGCAAAACACATTATTCTAATTTATAAAGGTTTTATATAAAATCTGATTAGTGAAAGAAAATCTTAATTCAGTCTTTGTTGATGAGATCTTGTATTTAACAAAAACTCTAAGTGGGTATTGCCAGTGCTGAGCAGAAGTTGTGTGGCCTAATGGAGTGGCTCCTAATGGAGTTCTGGTCCACGTGACTTATAAGCAGTCAGAAAAGAGCACCATGTGTAGTGAAGCCGGCCTTAAAATTAGGTGTCTTTTGCCGGGCATGGTGGCTCACGCCTGTAATCCCAGCACTTGGGAGGCAGAGACAGGAGGATTGCTGAGTTTGAGGCTTGTCTGGGCTACATAGTGAGCTCAGGGCCAGCCTGGACTACAAAGCGAGACCCTGTCTCAAAAAAAAAAAAAAATTAGGTGTCTTTTCCTTCAAACTTTCAACTGACAAACTCTCATACAAAGTTACACATCACCAGAATGGCACGCGGTCTGAAGCAATATATACCAGAAGTGTCAACCCAGTGTTGCCAAGCACCACTGTGTGTCATATACTGACCTTCTGTTGAATATTCCTGTTTCTCTTCAAAGACTCACATTTCCAGGATTATGCAGAATATATCTGTTTAAAGTTTGGAACTTGGGTCCTCATGTTCTGATTAGTACTCCCCTAAACAATTACACAATTAGCTGACCTTCCTTCAAGTGGATTGAACTCCACCAATTGCACGAAGTCCACTTCCCAACCAGAGTCTAAGCCAGTGATTACAACACCCTAGAGTAACACCTGCTTTACTCCATTCACATGTCATTTCACGTGTGGCACGTGCATGTTGTAGATTAGTCAGCTATGGGAAATACAAACACCTGAGTATCCTTGACTTCAAGGACACAGCTGTTACTGCTCTGCAGTCCTTTGTTTCATATTCTGTATCCCATGGAAGGGAAGAGATCATCTCGCACTATCACTGATTCACCCATTAGTAATTGTTTGTTGACCATGTACTGCAGACCTGGGATGTAACACAAAGTCAGATAGAAAAACTCAGATAGACCATTGCGCCTTGGGCTCGAGGGGAGGTGCCTGTGAGTGTAACCCTCAGAGTCAGCCAGTGGCTGAGTGTGACGCTATCAGTGAGCAGAGAATGGTTTCCAGGCATCCAGGCTGTGCCCTCCCTGTGGGCTCCCTTCACCTTGTGGCTTGTAGCTATTTTCAGAGGGAAACACTTTTTCTCCAGTTGGATGAGAATGGGATGACTTCATGCCTGGGGACCCTTTATAGGTGTACTTAAATATTTGTCTAAGCATCTTAGCAAAGATTTCCAAGTGTCCTCAGTTGAGTGATCAGATTACAGAGTGCAAGCAGAAGAAAGAAACTCCACTCTTGCAGCATGATACAGGACAGTCAGCTCTTAGGAAACAAATTTGCAGTCCAGGTGTCTCTGTGACTTCACATCCTCAGGACTGGAGACACTGCGTTGCTGTGGAGGCTCTTGCATTATGGCCTGGGCTCCCAGCCTGCTCCTCCTCCTCCTCCTCTTCCCACCATGTGGACTCAGCACCCCTGGCTGAGTCAGACCTTCCCTGAGTAGTCTAGTCTGTGCTATTCCTGGGCCACCCTAGTCCCAAGGTGAATATGGTTCTGGATCCAGGGGCCTCTCCGAGGGCTGCTCTTCCTTCCTAGATGGCTCCCAAACAGCTCTCTGTGAAAGCCAGGGCTTGGCCTTATGAAGGGCTAGCCTCAGAGTTTCCATTCTGAAAAGCAATTATCTTGGTCTGTGAGTGAGCAGGGTCCACTAACTCCAAGAAAGTCAGGGCTCCATTGTCTGTGGGGCCCTCTAGCTCCTCGATTCCCTTCACTGTGGTCTAACAACACTTCCTCTTGCTTAGCAAGAACATTTTGCTTTTCATAATGAGCGCAACTTGATTTTAGTAATTGCACATTCTTAAAGAACATGTTTAAAGTTTCTACCACTGTCTTTTCAGACTTAATACCTATTTCTAACTAGATTCAAGTAAGATCTGAAAGTCCCAGCATACGTACAAAGGCATGTAGTTGAGCTCACTTCACAGGACTGCCCTCTCGGTGGGATAGGAAGTCTATGCGACAGGCCAGAGTCACCCCGGAGTGGCACAGCCATGTCCTTTACGTGCCCTCTGCTTCCCTGAGCTTCCCTGGACTGTCCCCCTTTAACACACACACAGTTATGGATCCGGGTGACTTCTTCCTTGGGTTTCTATGACTCAAGTATATTTATCTTCAATACCTTAAAAGATTCATCTTGTCTTTGATATCATGCGGACATTTTTCATCTTCAACTTTTAGAAAATAAAAATAGATATAAATATTCAAATTTAACAGAAGACAAGGGTTACTAGCTTTTGTTTGTTTTTTTGCATTTGAACACCATGCAGTCAAGTGATGTAGAAAGCAAAAAACAGCAGGTGATGACAAATCCTCGGCCTGTTACAGGACAGCTCACGGATGTGAGCGTCTTAGGAGGAAAACTCCAGAAGTGAGAAAGCCTCCTGGGCCAGCAGAGAGGATGGCTGTGTCCAAACCTGTGTGTCCCTCAGCACATCAGCCTACATCACCCGCTCCTGCCCTCGTATTTAAAGTCGGTCGTGACGCCCTCCGCAACTGAATTTACTAAAACTCTCAACTTAGACGCAACCTCTCCCCATGACCTTCAGACCTCTCACAGCGTGGCACATCTCCTCCCCATCACCTGGGTATTAACGTGGCTCCCTCATTGTGTAGTCTAACATAGCCCCTACTCACATGTCCAAGTACTTGTCATATGTACTTCCACGTATGAGCTTCCAGTGTGTAAAAGCCATGTTTGCACAGTAAGAACCTGTGTCTTCAGACTGACCTCATGTTTATGCCGCAGTTCTTGCTGGGAAAGGGAGTTTGGCCCTCTCTCTGGTCCCAGCATTTCTCCTGTGCTTCTGATCCTGGCGTCCTGGGATGGGTGCATTGTGTCTGTCTGGGACACAGGTCTCTCCCCTGACCTCAGCAGGGACCATGCACTTCCATGAGGCGTCCCAGGGAGACTCAGGTCAAGTTGCACTTCCACGCCGCCCCTCCCACCAGGACTCCATGACGTCCCTTGCCCATGCGCCTTCCCCTCAGCCTCGGATTCATCTCAGTTTCCAAACAGAAAATTAGGGTGTCTGTGTCCTGCTATTTTTCCAAAGGAACTTGTTCTTGTTGAAATAGAAAACTCTAATAGCATGGAAACACTCTATCATATAACCTTTGAGGCATAAACTAACATAAAATCGAAGTGACTTTTGTTTCATACGTAAATTAGATTCAAGTAGATTTCATGACAATGGCATTGATATATTGGTTTTTAATATTAATTTGGCATTCTAAATATCAAATGTTAAATGTAAAACTTAACTATCATTAGCCTCCTGCACTTAGATTTACTCCTGGAAATTAAAAGCTGGTTAATTTAAATTGTGTAGGATAAATAATTTTTTTCATGTAAATGTGATTTTAGTTTAATTAGTATTATGTAAATATATGTAAATTATGATTTAAATGTTTACATAATGTAAACTTTAAATTTTTCTGCTTGCTTGTTAATATAAACCTGAAAATAGTCAATGTGGCTTGCATAATTTATGGCTGGGGATTTAAACCCAGGGACATTTGGACATTTGAGCTAATTCTGTAGTTCAAATATTCAGTGTAGAACTTCTTCAGAGTCAGAACCTCCTGGACTCTTGCAAGTGTAGGTCTAAGAACCCGAGTCTAGTGGGCTTTTCTCTGGGCAAATCTCCCTGCACCATTGAGAGGAAGGTGGAGACAGAAAAACATCAGAAAAAACACAGGTGTGGGGTGAAAACTGGTGTTTTGTAAGCACCGGAAGTAATTAATGTCCTCCTGTGGGGGTTTCCAATAGACTTTGATCAGAACAAATTAAAAACATCAATCTATTTCCGCAAAAATTCCATGAAATAATACAACAAGTGTTTAAAAATTTCCCTTCAAGGAAAATACAGAAGTTTGAAAAGTTGCCATAATTTTTTCATAAAACTACAGAAAATTATTTTTTAAATCTAATGATTTACATTTCATCTTTTAAAACATATTCAGTATGGTCTCTCTACAGGTCATTCTCATAGCTGCTTAAGATGTGAATGATGCCAGGATTAAGAAAGTGATCATATTTCTTTTAAATAGTTTTCCAAAACCTTTTCAATATACATAATGAATCTGAAACAGCGCTGGCTGTCATAATTTCCCAGAGACAAGAGGGACACCCCATGGTTGCACTCTCTTCTCCTCCGAGGCCTGGGGCCTGTGCTCCCAGGGTGGCGTGGGGCACGGAGCACCCTGCAGGGTGGTGTCCCCCCTTTGGCCTAGAGCAGGAAGCCAGCTGCCTTGCATTGACGTGCGGTAGGAGCTGGAATAAGCTGAACAACTTCTGTGTCTTCCTTTTCCTGCCCTCCCTGCCCCATACTAGAGTGACCTTGAGTAGTGGCCAGCGATTTAGGCTTGGAGGGTGTATGGGGAATGGCCTTCTGCTGGGGCTTACACAGCAGTCTCCTAAGAGAAATGTTTTCCTCTTAAACTTCTAAATATGACAAGAAAGGGAAACAAAATTCCTGCCTTGAGAAACATAGGGAACATCATATAAGAATAGCTCACCCTTTTATAGCTGTAGAAAATGTCCAACAGAATTTGCATGAATCTTTTTGACTAGATGGCATCTTAAAAAGGAGAAGTGAAGACAGGGCATATTTTAAAACAAATTCAGCTCTTCCATACAGACTAACTTTGCCTGAACTCTGATATCCATTTCTTCTTTGCTAAAATGCTCCATGTTGAGCCCCTAGCCCCTTCCGTGCTGTGCCCGGAGACTGCAGCTCAGGGGACAGGTTAAGGAGAATCCCTCCCCACACCTGCATGTGTGGACAGCGCACTCCCTTTGTGAATGTTCACAGACCAGACCTCAGTCAGGACTGACGCTCCACACCCTGCGGCTGGGTAGTGAGTTGTTCTCCTGCCGCGGTGGGTAGGAGACAGTGGTCTCCGTGTTAAACACCTCTCACTGGTTTTAACAGAACTGTCTCCCAGCGCTTCACACTGTAGTCATGGTACTGGTTTGTTGTTGTAATAGGGAACAAAATTGCGAACAATAGCTAGTGGAATAAAAAAATCTATAAATGTATTAAAATTCGTACTATAGTTCTTAATTTTTCCATGAGACTTCTCAGATTCAATAGGGAAATCATTTCATCTACAAGGAAAATGATGATTCAAAAAAATAGATTACAAACATTGTTAAATCCTAATGTCATATTTGTCTTATTTTTTTGCTTCTTAAAAATAACTTGCATGCGGGCCGGAGGGTTAGCTCAGTGGTTCTGGCGCCTGCCTCGCAAGCACAAGGTCCTGAGTTCGATCCCCAGTAACCACATATAATGCTGGGCATGGAAACTCACGCTTACCAACAATCAACACCACATACCACAATGCCGGACGTGGTGGCTCACGCCTCTAATCCCAGCACTCAGCAGAGACAGGAGGATTGCTGAGTTCGCGGCAGCTTGCCTGGGCACCATAGTGAGCTCAGGGCCAGCCTGAACTACAAAGCGAGACCCTGTCTCAAAATAAATAAATAAATAAATAAAATTAAAAAATAACTTGCATGCTCATGGTCTCTTCTCAGTTGTTCTGTGTTATTCTGAGAACCGTATTCTACTCCAGGTACTTTTATTTCACCATCCTTTTCTAGATCCAAGTCCATCTGCTCACTGCAAGGGGGGCTAATTTATTTGAAAATAAAGTCTCTGGCAGACAGACATCTTCTTCAAGGACTATTTCCCAATGGTCTTCTTAGTCTTCCTGGCTAGCAAACAGTTTTTAAAAGGAAAAGTTCAAGAAGTAGGGACAAAATTATGTAAATTGAATCAAGAAGCTATTTCTATGCTGTGGACCAAGGGCATCTTACAGGACTGGTGCTTCTACTGGGTGCTGTTCACACCTCACAATTCTTTCTACAGTTACGCACTTTCCGTTTCGCTGGTGGAACAATGTAGACTCCCATCAAGGTGCAGTGACGCAGTGGCGGGAGGGATTAGTTCACATCTGCTGGCTCCCAGGTGAACTGACTGAGATAGTAGCTATAGTCCTACTGTGAAGCAAAGGCTCTTCAGCTCTCCAGCATAGGCATGACCTTTAATCCACTACTTGTGCTTCTGTACATGATATTTTAATTTCTAAAGAGAATCCACTTAAAACTTCACAGAAACTATGAGACTAAATAAGGAAATTTCTTCACTTTGTTCTTGCTGTAATTCCTAAAAATAACCAGCAAGCTCTACAGCTTTCTTTAGCATTCTGGAACCCATATATTAGATTGAAACCCAGCTGTCCACCTGCAAAATTCTTAGCAAGGTATTCCAAGAACTGAGGAGTTTCCAGAGCTTTCCATAGGCCACACGAGTTATATCTAGCCTTTTATATAATTGAAAGTTTTCCTATTTTTGTCCTTGAAAAACTTAAACACATCCAATCAAGACCCAGGTGTTAATTAAAGAGGAAAAGGAGTGGAGAATGTGACACTGTGTAATTTATTTTTAATGAATAACACATGACTCGTGTTTAATGTTTTTCTTTAAAAACAACATTACCTAGCTGCTTGAAGTTTCCCTAATTAGAACGCTAGTGGCTTGACAACAGGTCCTAAGTGATAAGTTCTCAAAACACTTCAAAATTATTTTCTAGGCAGTCTGGTACTCTGCAAGCCAGTCACAAGTGCAGGTTCTACGCAAAGCACAAAGCTCTTACGCCTCTGCTCTATTAATAACACACTTCCTGGGAAGACAAAGCAGAAGACATCTGCAGATATGCTTTGCTCATTTAAATCCCTGCGTATGAACCTGAATGAACCCTCACTGGTGGTCTTTGCTCTCCATGACATCAGTGGAGCCACCAACAATTAAAGACACAGACACTCAGAAACTCAGTCAGACACTGCACAGTAAGACAGGCATGTTCTCCTAACAGAGAGGTGGCGAAGTAAACCAGCAGACTGGAGAACATGAATACACTCCATAAAACTGGTCCCCAGACTAAGGCATAAGGTGGCATCATGATGATTACACAGCCCTGGGCTGTATGTGCCCAGTGCTTTACTAAACCCATTGTAAAACATTCCGTTATTTACTCTTCTTACCATGTAATATAAATTTTATTTCTGTTTATGGGAAAGTAAATATAATAAGAAATAAATGAATATCCAAATGCAAATTCCATTAATTCCAAATTCTATAAAGCTTCAAGATTTAAAGTGCAGGATGTTTTATGGTGTACCTCTTTTTAGATTTTTGATTGACGTGATAGAGATTAGAAATGACTGGGAACTGTGGACACCCATAGGAAGGGCTTCTCAGTGAAGCCTCTCCCTCCCATAGCTGTGCTTATTCTTTGGTCTGCTCAGGGGACACTGGGGAACATCTATACCCTGACGGTGCTTCATTAGTTCCAGGACAAAATGTGCTGGGAGTAATCTGCGACTTGTATGTACCCTTGGGACCTCTGATGATGGAGAATGTGGGCCCATAGATGTCGCCCCAAATCCCGAATTCTCATGGGTGTTTCTCCATGTATCTTCGGGGGTGGCACGCTGGCACACTGGGGTCTTACTGCATGACATTTCTGTGTCCAGGTGCTTCTCCTGAATCCAGAGCTGGTCTCTTGAGTCCAGACCTGGTCTCTTCACTCTGCAGGGCCACAAACCCACTCGGAAATCAGGAGAGATCCAGAGGGCACAGAGGGCTGAGCCTGGGGCTTTACAGTTAGCTGCATCCTCAGCTCTTCTACATTTTCAAATTTTGACGCCATGTCTCATTCCATCCTTACACTATCCAGACCAGACCAGTTTGCAGTTTCCCTGCCTCAGTCTCGCAGAGCTCTGCAGACAGGCATGAGCCACTGCTTTCTGAATGGACCTGGGGATGCACAGGAAGGCTCACGTTCCAGGTGGGACCCAGCGGAGTGAGGTCCCACAGGTGTGGACAGTCACAAAGGCTGGATCTGGAGCTGCTGGGTGGGGGCCTCAGGTTGGCTTCTGAGGACAGTCGAGTGGGGCTGGCTGATGGAGCTGTGGCAGTGACTGGGGAAATGCACTTGGGTTCGGCAGTGAAAACAGGAGTCTGGTGGGCCAGGTTCTCTTCCTGCCATGGAATGAAATTTTCTTCAAGCTTTCAAGGATCAGGTAATAGAAACAAAGATAGATAATCCACAGAGGGAGAGGTCTAAGACAGCCAGAAGGGATGAAGGAGACCGGCTGGAAGGTGAGAAAGCAAGAGGACATGGAATGAAAAACTTAATATGAGAGATTATCAGAGAAGATATGGGGGAAAATGAAGGGGAATGGCAGAAGCCAGTGTTGAGGTTCAACAGCACGAGAGATAAAAGTTGAAGTGGGAGGGCCAGAGGGTTAGCTCAGTGGTTCTGGTGCCTGCCTTGCAAGCGCAAGGTCCTGAGTTTGATCCCCGGTAACCACATACAATGCTGGGTGTAAAGACTCACGCCCACCAACAATCAACACCGCATACCACTGTGCCAGGCGTGGTGGCTCATGCCTGTAATCCCAGCACTCGGGAGGCAGAGACAGGATTGCTGAGTTCCAGACTTGCCTGGGCTACATAGTGAGCTCAGAGCCAGCCTGAACTACAAAGCGAGACCCTGTCTCAAAAATAAATAAATAAATAAAAAGTTGAAGTGGGAAAGATGGGAACAGAGCACAAATAAGCTTAAATCCAGCCCTTGGGCAGGGGGCCAGGCCACAGTGGGCCAGGAACAGAGGGCAGAGAGCACAAACCAACGATCTGAGAAGATAGTGAGGCACAGGCGGGGTGCAGAGGTGAAAGCCAGAGGGTGCCCCGGGGAAGGGGGTTCAGTGGCTCTGGCCATGGACTTGGGCCAGGTGAGTTGGAGACAGAGGAGAATGGCCCGGCCGAGGGAGGCTCCCTCCCTGGAGCCATCAGGAGAGAAATGGACGAGTCCCGAGCCCATACTGCTAAGTGGGACAAACAGACACACAAGAATAATGTGTTGTCTCTTATGTGAGAAATAAATTATAAATAATTTAAAGGGATAGGTAATAGGAAACAGGGAGCAGATCTTTTGCAAAAGAGGACCAAGAAATAGAGGGGAGGGAGGAGGTACTGAGGAAAAGGAATGAAAAGAGACTTAGGATGGTCTAGTACATGCACCCCACGGGGTTGAAACCAGCAAATCCCGCAAATACAAACCAGTAGAAAGTTTACAAGCAACTGAGGGCCAGCACTTAGTCCCGACACGCTCTGAGGCATGGCTTGTCTCACACCAAACAAGCTGCGTCTCAGACCTATGCCTGATAGGCAAGGTAGGACTTGGAGTCTCCGTGCAGGTTGCATGGTGGCAGGTCTGAGCAGTTCCTGAGGCGTCATGTCTAGGTAAGAGAAGGGGCGGCCCGAGTGGAGAAGTCAGGGTGGAGGGGGCAGAGGTGGTTCCCAAGTCCCCTAGTAGCTGGGGGCAGGTGGCTTCCAGGTCCATGCTGAGCAGTTTCCCCTGGGAACGGCAGCCTCTGCCTCAGACACAGAGCAGTGTGACCTCGGCCTAGAGCCCTCCTGCACCAGCCAGGGCAGGAGCTTCCGGCAGCGCAGCCCAGACCTGCAGCACCTGCCCCGTATCCAGGGCAGAAGCGGGGAACCCGAAGCTCTGGAAACATTGGACTGCTGAGCCAGCAAGCGGGTTCCACGGCGTTCACCTGATTCAGTGGCTCGTAGTGTTTGCTTTCATGTATTCTTTCCGCTATGAGAAATATGATGAAATTTGACAAGGAGGAGCACAGAGTTTTGATTTTAGATTAGAAAACCTGGTGTTCAGTTCAGCTTTTGAAAAGCATAGAAAAATTAATTGATCACAAGCTCAATAAGGTTAGGCAGGGTGAGCCAGCTGTTTGCCAACTTAGTAGAAGAGGTCTTCGTAACTTTTGGCACTTGGATATTCACTAAATATTTGAAGAGCGGGTAAGGAGAAAGCAATGTCTTGGCGCCTTAAGAGTCAGTGTGGTCTTTTCCTCAGGGTAGAACTGCACTGGTAGCGGAAAATGGATTTACTCTGAAGGCCGGATTTTAAGGGCTTGACAGACTTGGAGAAGGAAGTCAGAGTGGACATGAGCTGCAGTTCAAGGTGCAGCCAGAAGGAATAAGAGGGTAGCAAGGGTGGCATCCAAGGACATGGAGCTTCTAGAGTGCCTGAGAAGTGTGTGCAGTTTGGAATTTTATTTTGCTTTCAAAGCCTAGCTTAAAGTCTTAGGGAATCGTAGCCCCAAAACACAGACACTTGAAATGCTGCTTTGTGACTGCTGGTGTGGCCTACTCCGGGTTCAGCCTCTGGGGCCTTCATGGTAAAACTGTTCATGAAAATGCACCTGAAATGGGGACAACCCTCAGTTTTTATTATTGAAGAAGAATTATTTAATCTTGTAGGGTCACTTTTCATCTGGAGAATGGAACTCTGTACAAAATTTTGGAAACTGTCTTTTCAATGGATTATTTTTCTTTGTTTTTATGAAATCAGAAAGCATACTTATAATTTTCAAAGACAAACACTGCTAACCATTGTTCATATATTGATGCATGATTTGACAACTTAAAATATCTTAGCTATCGTTTCTTAGATCTTAATATATAGTGGACTATAATTTTACTATTTTATTCCCTTTCTTTAGAATTTTGTGATGTCTCTGATGGGTCATGCTATCAAAGTTATGTCCTCATAAAATTAGCTGGCAAATCTTTTAAACTCCTCTATTTTTAAGAAATAAAATTATTTAGAAAAAAAATCTATTTTTTCATTCCTAAATGTTTCACCTAACTTTGAAGTCAGCTTTCTGTGCCTATGACGTTAAATCTTAGGAATTTTACAATAATAAGCTTTACATGCTCTCATGAAGATAAATACGCTCAGATATTTTTAATCATATGTCAGCTTTAAGAGACTGTAATCTAGAACTGTCGATTTCATTGAAACTGCCATGATTTTGGTGAAGTGTCACCCCCATTGTCCCCTTCTCTCTTGTGAGTGCATCAGGTCTGCAGGCACAGCCCTTTACCTCCTACCACCGTCACTGCGCAGCTCTATTCTTTCTTGATTAGCTTTATCAATTGATTTTCCCAAAGAAATACCTTTTGCTTTTGTAATTTTTCTCTATTGTTCACTCTTAAAGATTTTATTTCTAAATGTTTGCTAATTAATTTCTTCCATCAACCAATTAGAGTTTAATTTTCTACCTTTCCTATTCACTTTCTGAGGAACAATCTTAAATAACTGACTTCAGATATTTTTCTTTAGTCCCTTCCCCCATACATAATACTTTAAGTGAATACAACAAATTGTGATGCATTAATTTTATAATCATTCTGCTTGGACATTTAAAAATTTTCCTTGTAATTGTGTTTACTTTATCCATTGTGTCCTTAACAGTGCTGCTTAATTATCAAATATTTGAGCTCTTTCCAAATCTGTGTTGCATGTTTCCTGATGGCCTGCAGGAAGCAATGCTCTCTTTAGAACTGAAATCTTCTGAATTTTATTGAGACTTGTGGCCAAACATGCTTTTCATGTTAATATTTTCTTGTCCTCTTAAAAGGTGTGAACCTGTTGCAGTGGGTGAGCTGGTTTTAACTTAAGTTATTGAGTAAAGGCCCAAGCTCCTCACAGCCTGCAGAGTCTCTCTCCTGTGCACGGCATATCTCAGTGTCCTCAGAGAGACCTGGCCCAGGGCTTCTCGGTCAACCCTTCATAGGAAAGGACCTTGTAATGTTCCTTCCCAGACTTTGTAAGGGGTAGATCTGCATCTGAGACCATCTGGAAGCACAGATGGCTGGCATTTAGGTCATCACTTAAGCTGCCTCTATGTCAAGGCAGTTGTAACTCTAGGGTTCCCTGTTTGTAGATTACCTACTAAAGACATGCACCACATTTTGCCACCTTTTACCAAAACAAGTGACAGAATCCTAGAGAATTCATCAAACATCTGCTCTCTAAAATAACTTCCGTGGAGAAAGATGCCAGAGCACAGCCAACCCAGTGGGAGCAGTGTGAGCTTGTGAGTTCACTTGGCCATACAGGGTGGAACTCAAACTTGAGCAGCATCTGACCAGCTGTGAACAGACAAGATGCTTAGCCATTCTGCACTGTGATCTAAAGCTCTCATGCCATGGGCTCTGGGGGTGCAAAGGCGTCTGGCGCAAGGGCATGGTTTGCTACTTGGTCTGTTGCACAGTCAGGACCTGCCTGATGTCCACACCATGCTCCCCTCCCTCGGGGAGCCACGCTGCCCCAGTCCACACCAGCATCCTGACCCCTCCGCACTTGTGCTTATGTTCTAAGAGCAGCTTACCATGCTGCTTCCCCTGGACATCCCCACGCTATGAATGGCAAGACTGTTGCCCAATGTCAAGGCAAGACAGTGGGTTCTGTGTATATAATTCTGTGGAATGTACTTCTCTGGTGATTTCCAAAATTTCCCAGGGCTCTTAGTTCTAGAAAAAACAGAAGCCAATGGCAAACTTGCACATTGTCAAGAATTCACAAATCCTGTTTTCTTTCACTAATAGAACATGCTGTGGCTGACTTCCTCCAAAATCCTGCTCAGACCATAAACATCGCCCAAATGGGGCAATTCTGGCAGGAATGGAACTGACGGGGACCAAGCAATCCAGCCATAATCAGGTAAAATAGACAAGGATCAACATAACCATGAGCTCAAGCTGCTCTGTGCCCCTCTGAGCAGTGTGGCCAGGGCTGGTTCCCGCCAGAGCAGGTGCCAAGGTGGGGAGGTGGCCACAGCACAGTCTCCTTTCAATTCCTAGAGAAACTGTGGGGCAAGGCTTCCCACATGGCTGTACTAGGACAAAGAGCCATCTGGTCCTTTTGCAAAAGTCCATACTAATGTTAGTGTTTTATGTTGTTGTCTCAAGTTAGTTAACAAGTTGCCATTTTGAACCATAGACTTAGCATCTAATCTTAAAATAGGCTTCCAGAGAAATACAATTCTTTTGACTGAAAACTGCAGGCCACAGAAGAAAGCTCTATTTTCACATTGTCTTAAAAGAGACTGTTTTGCCTCTTGTCTGTGACTGACAAGGTGAAACTGAACTTCCTTGGTGGTAATTTTACCCCAGGTGCAAAACAAGTGAACATGATAGCTGGCACTCACAGCTTCTGGATTTGAATGTGGCATCCTTCCTGGTAAATGGAGGGAAGTGTCATTTCTAGTCACTAAACTGCTAGCCATGTTGGGTATTATTTTAGTACTGGGGCAAGAGTCCTGAACAGGTACCATCTCTTTTTCAAAGAACCTGAGCAGAACTCGTGAAGTTCTTCTGTTACAGGACAGAAGTCGCACAGTGATTGTGTACTGCAGTGAGCCTAGTCCAGCTCATTTAGGCCAGAGCTGGGGCTGCTTCCAAAAGCTGGTTTCTCATTGAATCATGGAATACTGAGCCTTGCTGGCTAGCTTTTTCCTGTGGGAAAATACTTGATGTCTGAGGAGAGCTAGGTATTTAGCCCCCTAGTTTCTTAGGAAATAACTAAGAAAGTAAAGAATTACACAACTCAAGGAGAAGAAGCAACATAGATAATGCCTTACAGTGTACAAATAAACAAGATGAGGCTGGGGATGTAACTCACTGGCACTGCACCTGTCTGGTGAGCACAAGGTTGTGAGTTTGATCCTTTGTGCTGGGAAAAAAAAAAAAATGCAGCAAGATGCTGCAGAAATGCAGAGCTGAGACCAGCCTATGGAGGCCAGAGCACTGCGGGGTGAGGTGCGTCTGCCCTGTCCTTGTTCCATTCCTCCCTCTTACTTGCAGCTACATGTCTCCTCTTTAATATCCCCTGTAGATGTCACCTCCTTAGAGTCTGCCCTGAAGCTCCCGATCCAAATGGCCATGCATCTTGGAAACTGCACAGCCATCTGCACCGTTCAGGTGACCCTCCTCATGTGTAGACAACCAGCTTGCAGAGGAGTGCAGGCTTGGAGCAGACCTGTGTGGCCATGGGCCATGTCCTTTCTTCCCAAATGCTTCCCGCCTTCTTGTGCTCCAGTGTGCACCTTGAAGTGTGGAGCCCCGCGGGAGAGCCCCATGGTTGTTAGTGTGCTGGTGTTCTGTGCATGGCAGGGTGGCCTTGGGTCCGGCTTGGACCTTGAGTGTACAGAACTCCAGTGCATGTTTGCTCAGACCCTTCGTCTTGCCTTGTGCCACCCTCAGAAAATGTTGCGCCTCCCCTGCACACTCTCACCTTGGAGAGTCCAGTGGAGCAAACATGAACTGGGATGGGTCAGGGGCTTGGGAAGAGAGACACTGACTGTGGAGGGGCCAGTGTGCCTGGAGCAGAGCTTTGGGGCCGGGCACAGTGTGTCTGGGCCCACAGTCCCGGCACATGAACAGGCGTGGAGGAGGGAGGGCCAGGCTGGGGGCACGGGATGGGCACCCGGGAGCCATGCCCCTCCTGGGCCTGACACCCAGGACTGCTGCGGTGCACATGTGCTCAGAACTTCCCTCACCTCTGCATGAACACTGCCACCCTCACCACCCTGTGTGGAGCCACAGAGGTGAAAGTGCAGCGCGTGCTCCTGTCTGAGCAGACTGTGTTCCACCCTCCACCCAGCCCCTCCACCATGCCCCTCACAGTGCCAACCATCTGCTGGGCAGATAAGTGTGTAAGGGTATTCATTGTGTTAGCTGCTTTTCATCATAACCCAAATATTCACTAATAAAGTGGAAGGTAAGCAAGGTTATTGTCCAAATAAACTATAGGAAGCCACGGAGGGTCAGAGAAGACATGTCTTGTATCCACACCGACTCTCAACAAGGGTCTGCACTGATCCCTGTAATTCAGTGTACACATGTTAACCTGAAATACGCAACAAACATCTTTAGAGTGTGGGCATCAGGCGGACAGAGGGTTGCCTTGCTTGGACAGCCACAGTGATGACTGGCCTGGTGCCACACAGGCTGAACCCTGGCAAGGAGCAGCCTCGCGGTGCTCTGTTTGGAGGCTCAGTTAGAACGGATGGCATGAATGCTGATTGCAAGATGTTCAGATGCATATTCCACCCCAGGGACAGACAGGCACAGTCTCTACCCATTTCATCCAGTACCTCCCGCCCTGGCAATGTCCTCTCCTCCCACTGTTCCCTACAGGGCTGTGAATGTGTTTCCATAGCTGAAATGCCAATCTATATTCAATTAGCACTTTACTTTTCTCTGTGTTCTAAAATCCAATACATTGAAATAGATGGGCTTCTAACCCCTGTGTCCGGCCCACTCCTGAGCTGGCCACCAAGAATAAGACCTGTGAAATACCGGTGCCCAGGATAGTGAGATCTGGCCAGAAGTCTGGTAAAGATGAGGAGGTTTTCAACCAATGGAATATAAACATGTGTATGACCCAACCCAATCTAGATGGTATAAATTATTTTAAAATGTTATCCATAAGCATGAAGTGTTTCAGCTTATTTCTGGGAAATAGAGTTAGAAATTTATGTGAAATATTAAAAAATGTAAAGCTACTGTGTTTCACCCCTAAGATTTGATATTAAAATTGTGTCAGAATTAGATATAAATAAAGTGAACTGTGTACAGAAATTGAAAGAAAAAATGAAGAGAAAAAGTAGCTGAGGGTTGAAAATATTAAACTGAGGTGCATTGGAAATATGTGAGCTGAGTTTAAAATCATCATCAGGTTTATGTGGGAATTATTGGGAGATCTTTCTCTCGGCTTGTAGGCATTTAGTACCCACATATTTTTCCTGCTCCCTGATGGTGAATTGCATTTCTTGAAATAGCACTATTTTTTCTAGTTAAGAGAGGAAAGCAGAGGGCTGAAGCCCAGGGACACACTTGCAGGCTGGGAACGGTGTGTGGGTGGCCAAGGTCTTCAGGAAGGTCACTGCCACACATGGACTTGAGGGCCAATCAGGAGAAGGGGGCATTGGGAGCCCCTGGTGTTGAGGTCATCGAGAGCTATGGAGGCTCCTCAGGGAGCTCCACATGAGTGTGTGGTAGGATTGCAGCTTTGGGATTGGAGAATAAAGAACACACTGGAGGTGGGAAGAAGCAAGAGACAACATTTGTGGTTCAGAAAAGAAAAAACTGAAAGATGAGTGAGTGATGCTGGCACTGCATCCCCCAACAGCAGCATGGCCATCTGCTCTGCTTTCCTCAGGGTGACCCTGTGGTGATGGGGGCACTGCAGTGCAAGCTGTTGGTGATAGATTCTCAGTAAAGGCACTGAATGGTCAGCTGGCTCACGGTTTAGAGTATGTGGTCCAGGGCCGGCTGGCTCTGTGGCTTGTAGTTTAGAGGACGTGGCCCAGGGTCGGCTGGCTCTAAGCAGAATCACATGGTGGGAGGGCAGAGAGGAGGGAAGCTGCTTACCTCATGGCAGCTAGGAAGCAGAGAGGAAGGAGGGAGGACAGGGGAGAGAATGTATACATCCGGGTCAATCCCTGTCTCCTTATGGCACATTCTGCTGCGAACTTCCCATAGGCAAATTCACTGAGGCCCATAGCTTGGTATGATCCAGTTGTCTCTCTGGGGTTCACTGCTGAGCACATGTGACTTTGGGGGATGTTTTAGTTATAAACCAGAGCAGATGCCATGTGGGGCACTGTCAGTGGAGAACTGGATTGACAGCCTCTAGTCTGATGCAGACACATTTGGTCCATGTTGTTTCCCAGTGTATCCATAGATGCATCACTTAATGTTCCTTTATTTTACTGTACCTGATTTTCAAGTGAGGTGGGTTAAGTACATCTTTCACTTGATCCATTTACAGTGAGTGGTAAGAGTAAGAGCTGTATAGAACCAAGTCGTCTTCCCTGCAGTCACCCCGCTCTCCCGGGGTGGTTCTCTCCTCAGGTGTGTGCTTCCTCTCTGCTGCAGCATCCTGACTGTCCGTGCACACCCTCCCCTCCTGTGGGCACGGCTCTGTCAGCACGGAGTCCTGGTCTGCTCAGCACTCACCAGGGTCCTCTGACCTATTGGACTGTGTGGTTCAAGCCTGTTCCTCAGCTGGGTCAGCACAAGGCTGAAAACACGACCTCAACTTACTTTCTTTCTTTCTTTCTTTCTTTCTTTCTTTCTTTCTTTCTTTCTTTCTTTCTTTCTTTCTTTCTTTTCTTTCTTTTTTTCTTAGCATTTTAAACATGTCTTTAGGACACTGTTGATTGGAATATGTTTATTTATTTAATGATTGATTAATTCAGAACATTATATTTTGCTACTACTAGAGTTGGTCTTCAGTGAGCAGAAGGAAGTCTATATTTACTACACTTTCCATAGTGTTTCCACAATTAAGAGTCCCACCATACACTGAGATATAGAAACAATTACTCACTTTAGAACTATTGGATAGAAGAATCCTACCTATTCTTAGAACACTAAGGAACACTGGGGAAGACACTCTGTCAGTTTAAGAGAGAAGATAACCCACTTCCGGTTGTTATGTGCATTCACCTGGGAAAGAAAGGGCTGGAGCTGCACAGGAAGCTCATGAGCAGAAGCCCTGGGCAGCCTCGGAGAGGCTTGAAGAGACAGGCTGCCGCTCACATGTGCATTTCAGTTTTGTGCCTATGAAGTGAAGGGCTTTAGGATGTCTTGCGCTTTGAGCCGATTTCCCTAACACAGTGTGAGCTATACTACAATAATGACTAACTGCGCTACTCTAAATGAGGAGTAAAGGACTTGCCGCTTCATATTTTACCAATTACATATAATCTCCAGGAGGATGGACAGTATCTTAAGTTATCAAGTCCTGCAAAGCTCATCTGGCACTTTATATTACCCACACAAATTCATTTGCATTAGTAAATGTTAGCAATGACAGCACTTATTTTGAAGACAAAAGAGGTTTTGCTCTTCTCTTTGTCATAAAAAAATACATTTCAGCCCCTTATCTATTAAGGACACTTACCTATATTTTGTATGTACACTTACATATATTAGCAAGTTATCTGTACTGTACAGTGCTATTGTAAAGTTTTATTATGCTTCTTAGATTATTCTTAATCCTTAAGCTATAAATACTAGTATTAAATATCATTTGTAGTTCTTTAATGTATCACAGGGAAGGATTTTCCATTTTGCATAACGTTTCCCCATTATTTCCCGTTGACATTCACATAGTTAGGGTTTATAATTCAGTATGTGTCTGATCATCTCCAAGATACTATCCATCCCCTAGAGCAGCATTATCCACTCAGCATCCATCCTGGGGGTATCATGGGGGAGAAAATAGGTATCGGTCCCTTTGGCAGAGTTTACTGTCTGTTAGGAGACAGCTCGAACTGTTGCAGAAAAACCTACACAAATCACAAGGCCTGAGGTCTCATGTGGAGATGCTACTGTCACCTTGGTGGCCTGGAGAAGCTCCAGCCACAGTAGGAGAGGGAGGCATAGCTGCCCGGACCTCGGCAGAGGGTCCCTTTAGTGCAGCGCTAAGCAGAGGTGCTACCATGCACCTAATGTCTTTTCTTTTGTAATCAGTGGAATTAAGCAGAGAAAATCTTCATGTGTCATTTCCTTCCAGAATTCTAACCTGCCACAGTCAGGGAAAGAGCTCGACACTGCACTGAGCATGTTCTGCTCACATGCGTGTGCCACTTGAAAATGGCTTGTGGTTGATGGGTTCATGTCTGATCCTTTTGCTCTCTCCAGGGGACATTTAGGAAATGTTCTCAAAGGAATTATATCGTTCTAGAGGAACAGACTCTGGATTTTTGTCACGGGACACAGCGGGTTTCGGATGAAAGTCTCTAGAAGGTGGAGAGTCATGTGACGCTGCAGCGAGGTGGGACTGCCCCGAGCAGTCCACTCAGGCCTGTGATATTCTGTGATGGGATCCCGTGGTGTGGCTTCTTTATAACATCATTTGCTTTTGCTTCCCATGAACAACAGCAACAACAACAAAAAAACCCATTTTAATCTGCTTATGATTTGGTATAATGAAGTAACTAGAGCATATAAGATCAACATAGGCATGATTAAGTTAAAATTCATTTAAGCTGATTTGGTAAGTTATAATATACAATGCTTCTAATGCACATAACTACCATGGCAATACTAAATATGCAAAAGTGCAAGCTGAAAACACGTCTTCCCTAAAAATATGCTTACCACTTTACAAAGCCAGCAACAAACACACAGGTTCATGGTCTTTCAAAGGGGGAAACCATCAAACTTCTTTCTAACATGTCGGGGTCACTTCACATATTCGTAGAAATTTAGGTTTCCTATTGACTGAATTGCTGAATTAGGTCATCTGAAAATATCAATCATTAAATAAACGATTACTGTCGTAAGTATTTTACCAAAGTTTTTTCTTTGGGTTTATTTTCAAATGGTAAATAACACTGTCACACATACCAGATAACATTTTGCATGTAAGCAGGTTATTTAGAAAAAAAATCTAAATAGAACTGTACATTAGATAATTATCACCCAGAATAAGTTCATTAAAATGCAATTCATTTTGTCATATTTTTTTGAGCAGTGAAGGTGAAGATCTGTATCCCTCTTCCTGTAGGATTAATAGTGTGGTTATTTTTAAGCCATGTGGCTCTAGGACATAGACTCTCTGGCATAGGAAAGAATATTGGATTTGGACAGCCAGAAAATGAGGAGAAAATAGAACCTATGCCAGAGAGTCATACAGAATAACAAATAGTTCCCAAAATTCCCTCAGCTTCTTCTAAATTTACTTTCTCAGGCTTCATTAAGTCTGACCTTGCGCTGGCGTGACTAAGAGCTGTCGATGTTCACAGCTCTCCACTTTGTATTTCTTCAGCTCAATTTCCTGACTCTTCTTTCAAGTCTCATTTTGACCTATTTTACCATCCTCATCTAGTGCTTTTGTTTTTTTCTTACAGTCACTGTTATGAGATTTCTTTGGAAGGGTCGATTGCAATGTTGTTCTAGAAGTGAGAGCACTGATGTGGTCATAGGATACCAATCTCCAGACCAGTGGTGCTAAGAGGAAATAGGACGTGGTAGGTGGTAGAAAGAAAATATGACCTGGTGTCAAAAATAAAATTAACAAGACCTTGGGAAGGAATGGACCAAGTGGCAGTGCAGCTGCGTTGCGCTGAGTTGACTCAGTTCCACAGTGCAAGCATCTGGGTTTATTTTCAAGCCTATGAATCGTGTGTGCAGGAGAGAGGGTTCTGGGGGCTGCGAGGCTCTGAGCTTTGTGCGTTCAGGCCATCTGTGGCTTCAGTCACAGGGAGCATTCACAAGGAATGGCGGAGTGAGGGGAGAGAGCAGGTGCCTCGTGGTTGCTGTGCTCCCTGTCGGCAGTGCTGTGCTGGCCCTGGAGGCCAGGGGGCAGAAGAACCCTCGTGGTCCTGTGGATACTGCGCTGGAAACGCAAGCACATCCCACACCACAGACACCCTGACATGCGTCCATGTCTTCAGTGTCAGGAGCTAAGCGGGAAGTTTGAAACCAAACTTCTCCTGGACTTCGTGCAGCTTGCAGCAAGTATATGGATCACACTTGCACTGTCCTCACTGTAAGTTTGAGAAAATAGAACCTGTTTCCCAAATAATAAGAATTGCAATGAAATAATCACACTACAAGCTTGGCACAAAGTGGAAAACCAACTAGCTAGATAGTGTTGAAAATTACCATCTGAATATTTATTGGGAATAAGAAAATTTTTTGAGGACAAAGCACAATACACACCCTTAAACTGCAGCTCGGGGTGGCAGAGTAAACTTACACTGAGCCTGGTGTTTCCACACATGCAGCTGCAACTGCGTGTATGACATCACTATCAAGAAAACTGATAACTGTGGCCTTGAAGTGGAGAGACCACCAGACTGATCCAGCAGAGCCGAGCAGCTTGAGCAAGTTGCTCACTGTTACAGCTCTCCGTTCAGGAAGGGTCTGAGATCCATGCCGCGTGAGACGCCAACACTCTCTGGAAGGACCATGTTCTTCTGGGGCCAGCAACAGGCCTTGGAAGCGGCAAAGGTCCAGGGCCGAGAGCCCCAATCTTCGTTCTAACTTGTGCCTGAGACCTGACTGGCTCAAGTGGCATGTGCTCTGCTCAGGTAAAAACTAGGACAGCCAGAGGCAGAGGCACTGAACTGGCATTTGATTTCCCCCATGAGGGGTGGTTTTTGAGAATCAGTCCAACTGAATCAAGTGCCACCTTAAATAAATAATAATGCCCAAAGACAAAAACTGCCCAAAGTAAAAACAAACAGCAAAGAAAACCGAAGTCCAAAGCATATCAGCAGTTTTAGAAGAATATAACAATATTCCCCAAAATAGAATCCAGGCTCTTGATTTAAACATTGTTGCAACCAATAAATAGAGACTATCTAATGAGAACCAAATGAAAATTCAAGTCTTCAGGAATATCCTACCCAGAACTAAATAAATAAAAATTAAGTCCCTTGGAAGGGCTTAACACAGAGGATGACGGGTCACTAAATCTGAAATTGGACCAACAGAAGCCACAGACTCTTAAGAACAGAAAAAACAAAACTCAAAAGTTTAACAACCAGAGCATTAGTGTCTTGTGGGAAAACTTCAGGATGTCTCCTTGGAAGTTCAAAAGGAAAAGAGAAAGAGACAATGAACAGAAAGTGTCTATGAAGTTACATGGCTGAAAAATCTCCACATTTAACAACAACAAAACAAAAGGAAATTCATAAGACCCAAGGAAATGCAGAAGGAACTGCTGAAATGCCACCCTGTGCACATCGGAGCTCTGCTGACAGGCAGGGAGGCCCACACCGCATCCTAGGCTGCCTGTTTAAAGCTGCTGATCCGGCGGCACGGTTACCGGGTTACGTGCAGAAAAACACCTTCAGGTGCTAAAAGCAAAACAAAATGAAATGGAAATGTCAACCTGAACTTTTATATCATTGAAAATGTTTCAGAGTGGGGAAAATTAATAGGAAAAAAGAAAACTAAGGAACTCACCAGAAGAACTACAGTATATTAAGGGCTAACAAGTGTTGTTTAAGAGGATCAAAAAGTGGCTAGGCCGTGACAGGTCCAGACATGGCGTGTCAGCAGCTGGCGCTCTCAGCAGGCCGCTTCTTCTGCTCTTACTGGGAGCCTGTGCCACGCAGGCCTTGGTCCCTTTTCAGCGCAGCCTTCAGTGCACTCCATGCCCGTCCGCACCCTGAAGAAGCACCCACTGGGAGAGGGAAGACCTGTGAGGACCCACTGGCGGCCCGGGAACGTGCCAAGCACAGGCCCTGAGCACAGCGACACAACACGCCTCAAAAGTGAACCGCAAAATCCCATCTGGGGAGAAGACCAAGCTGAGAGAGAAGGAAGGCTCACCGTGTCTCTAGAGAGGTGCTGCGAAGCAACTTCCTTTCATTTTCTCCAAACAAAATACATTCAGCAGCTTCCTACAGAAGTCACTGGAAATGGTTCGTCCTTCTATGTAAAAGTGAAAGGAAATAAAATTACTGGAAAATACACAGAAAAGTGTCAAACACGTTAAAGATAAACCACAAAGGATGGAACCCGTGAGAGAAGGAGAGGTACTGAGATGAGATGAACTCCCGACTCCGGGCCACAGGAAGGGCGCAGAAGCCAGAAGAGCCTGCTGCCGCGTGGGCTGACACAGAGCTGACCAAGCGGAGGACAGCAGGGCAACCAGAGTGCAGTCACCCGGCATCTGGGCACCCCCTGCCATGCCCAACAGACCATGCAGACTGTGGGAGAACCTGAAAGAAGAGCCCTGGGTGCCACACAGAAGCCCGAGCGAGCTGATCTCTGAGGCCTCATATGGGCAGAAATCTCTACAATCAATGGGGAATAAAATGGGAGAATTTAAAACATCTTCAGTCCCTCCTGAGAAATAATTAGCCCTCATCTCTAGACTAATGTTTTCTTTCCATTATGTTCTACAGTAAAATTATTAGACATCTATAGAAATGAAATACAAGTGGCCCCCAGTAAGATAAACTTGAACCAATCAATCATGATTGTGGGGAAAATGAATTTTATACAAAGCAAATAGAACCCAAGAGAATAAAGAGCAATCAAACTGACACATTTGGTTTGAAAGGGAGTCCCATTGAAATAGTTATTCAGTAGATTAAAAACTAGGAGAAACACTAAAGATATTTGAATAGAGATGGTTTTCAAAAGACACAAGTTGAAACTGTAGGTGACAGCCACATGTGAGATGGAAATTTCTCCTGAGAATGGTAACAGGTTACCCAGTGCAGAAAAGTGAGGGAATATGGCGACAAAGTAATAAAAACAGTGGAACCTGAGCCAAAGAGTAGAGAGGGGAAGGAGAGAGAGAGAGAGAGAGAGAGAGAGAAAGAGAGAGAGAGAGAGAGAGAGAGAGAGAGAGAGAGAGAGAGAGAGAGAGAAGAATGTAATACTGCAAACAAACAAAAATCCGGACACTGGTTATGCTTAGAAGAAATAACATCATAAATATGTACTTCAAGTTTCCAGAGTAGGAAAAGAGGAAAAAATTAAATCACCCAATGAAACCACAAACATCCAAAGGGCTCAAAAATAATGAGAGGTAGAAATTATGATCTTCAATCAACAATGAAGATCATTGTAAATATCAAATATCTTAGGTTAAAGAAATAGGTTTTTCCCCTTCATGTCTTTGCGTGGAAATTACATTTAGGGAGCATCTGAAATACATGTAGCATTTGAAACCCCTCTGCTCTCAACTGAAATGATGCCTTTCTTACAGAAAAGAGACCAGGAGGCTAGGATATTTGAAGTAATTCTCAGAGCAGACAGTGCAGAAATGCTGAAATAAATGCAGCTAATAAACAATGACCAAACTAAGATGCAATTCTTAAAACTTGAAGGAATAATAGGTAACAAAAACCAGGGCACAAAAGAAGATGAGTAAAATTGTAAAGAGCCACGAAGTCTCCGGGGTGGGGGGCTTCCCTGCAGCGGAACAGCGGCCTCACTGTGGTGAGGTCGCCTAGTGAACCACAGGTGGCTTCACTTCCACCCTATTTCCCTGAGTGTGCTGGGTGATTTCTTATGCCTTCCCTACTCTAAGACCAGCAGGTGGGCCGGGGGGAGTCTTCACACGAGGGAGTGGGGAGCAGAGATCATCACAAGAGTACTAAGTGGCAAATGTGACTGTCGCCACCGTGGTTTGGCTTTGCTCTGTCTCAGTTACTCGGAAAATTGAAAGGCCGAATCCAGAAAGAAATAATTCATAGATGTAAACTCACTCAGACGTGTCCCCTCGGCATGCTTCACGCGGGCCCTGAGTCGCCCCTGCCCTGTGCCCACTGCACATGGGCCTGCATGGGCCGCTGGGTAACTGCCTGCCTCAGATTCATGGTCACCACCTCACAGCACACTGTGTTTTACTCCACGGTGGCATCAAAGTGCCTGTGCCATGATGCTGGAAACTCGTCTGTGACCCCAGGGAGCTGGCAGGGTTGGCTCTAAGTGCAATGGTGGAAGTTCTCAGTGGTAGGAAGGAAACAGGACAGATATGGGGATGAGCATCTTGCACTCCCTGGGCCTTGGAAGACTCTGCTGTGTCCTGTGCACACAGTCTGGGGGTCAGGGGCCTCTGCAGGAACTAGAGATGACAAACCTCGAACATCAGAACTTTCTTTTTGGTAAATGTCACACAGGCTCATTTAGAGAGTCTCAGAAAACAGAGAGAAGTAACGTGTAGGAACCACTTCTGGCTCCACCCCCGGAGATGAGCATTGGAATCACATTCATTTCCTCCCAGGATTTACAAGAGGCCAAAAATCCAAAGACCTTTTTAATAGATACTTGAGCCTGTTTGTATATGTCTTGGATTCACTTCTTTTCATATTCTCATACCCACAGTGATCTAGCTGTTCTTACACTTTGGATCTCTTCTCTTCTGTGGGAGAATTTTACAGTCACGTTCACGTAAGAGTTTAGGCTTTGCATTCCTGGAACATATTTCCAAATAGTCTCCTGTGGAGAATATGACTCTTTTCTGGAGTGCATCCAAAAGTGTTTGTTACAAATTCTAATAGGATGGATTCTAAGAAAAGGTAGAAGTGTTTAAAGAGGTAAAGAATCAGAAATTAAAATCAGGAAAAAATAAGCATTATCTTCTCAAGATGTTCAATATTTGAATCAAGGAGAAAACATGACACAAATTTTGCAAACTCAGTTCTCACCCACAAACACCAGGGACTTCTGATGGTTTGTTTACTTTGCACATCTTAATGCATACATAAGTTGACATAATGTTTAGAGCAGCATTTCATGCAACATTGAGGGAATATTTTCATACCTTCATTTTTATGGTGAAAAGCTAATCTGTAAAGAAAGCCAGTATTTGGTGAGGAAATGTTACATACAGCATGGAAATAGTTCTTCCCTCTATAGCTGTCAAGGTGCTGTCTTGAAGGAGGAATTGTACATACCTGTCTTTATCTTTCAAGTTCACAATTACTCTAAAATTACAAGTTTGTACGAACTACCTTTGCCTACAGAAACCATTGCAAGTTTCTCATTTCAGAAATCCAACAATTCCCTCCCAAGGGATACTTTTAAGTTTCTATATTTTGATTTTGTAAAAATAAATCTATCATGTTTCACTAGCAGGGTTTGTGTCTGGGGATGCCACAGTGCAGGATTGATTTCTAAACACATTCTGCTGAGCACACTGTAGTTCCCATTCCTCCCTGCCTGGAGTCCTCAGTTTGGAGGAAAATGCAAACTCCAGGAGGATACGAGGTTCTGGCCCAGGTCACCCATCTCCGGAGACCCCTCTGCAGCGTCACTGTGAGGCTCTGGTCCCGCCACCCACTCCCTCCTTTGCTGTGCAGCACAAGGCCAGCCTGCACAGGTTCAGTCATCATCTTTTGCTTTTCACTGTGCTTTCTGGTGCGCCTCTGCCCCTTTTCTTAAGGGAGCCCCGCGTGGACTTGTGCACACCCTGCCTCCTGCTCCGCACCCACCAGTCAGTCTCTGAGGGCTCAGCAGTGTCCCGTCCCGCTGTCATGTGCACCAGCACTGCAGCCACCTGACGCAGGACATCTCACACATGGTGGCCTCAACACTGCTCTCTCATCTCATTGACATTGTGACTTCATTGTGAATGAGCCAGGAGACCAGTCAATCAGTAAATATTAGTGCCATCAAGAGCTCTAATCTGATAAAGACAACCTATAAAGTTCCCTAATAGGATGGCTTTAAAACATATTCAATACATTTAAAAATCTTGAATTAAAAATCTAATTTACTTTAGATAGAAAATAACAAGAATAAAATTTCATAACTATGTTAAGTTCTTCGGAAAATGTTCATTAGTCTAATACTGTTTTTCTCCAAATCTACTTTAATTTGAAAATCAACTTCAAATTCCCTGAATTATACTTGACTTGAAATGTTACCTAACTGACATCTAGTGTGCCAAAAACTGAAAAACGCCATTCTTGGCAGTACTCCTTAGGTTTCCTAATTACATCTCCGGAATATTTTCCTTGTAGAAAAAGAGCGAAATCAGAGACTCAGGGTGGTGTCATGCCCAGGCCCAGAGTCCTGCGTTCTTGTCAAGTTTCCCTCCAGAAGCGAGACCCGGCCTGGCATTTCCCTGCTGGGACTCCTACCTCCCTGTGGACTCTGAGTGGTTTGCCTCACAGAAGTCCCTTGGGTGGAGTCTCAGACAGAAGCAGTTTAAAAGAAAACATCCAACAAACTGTACAATAATAGCCTTTTAAAGTATTTTACCAGCTTTTCTGCTTAGTAATAGGAGCCTCAGTACTTAGGGAGTGAGTGCTGCTTAGCCATCCTCCCATGTTTAACACAAAACATGTTATAGGATTTGACGTGGACTGAGTGAAGGTATGTGGATGGAGACCTCACATCAGGGGTCAGAAGTGTGAGGAGAGGGTCTGAGGAGAAACCCACCTGGAACACAACCAGAGTCTGCTTCTTCATGGATAGAATTACTGATGGAACTGCCACTGCAGCGAGGAAAGCCCTGAGCAGGACTGGAACCAAGCTTGCTCAGAGTTGGAACAGTTGAAGGAGGACCTGTTGCTAAGGCCCTGTTCTGAGGCCCTTGTCACACTCAGAACCTGTGACTTAAGGAGTGGTCCCTGCCGCGGCTGTTTGGGAGGCAGATGGGACAAAGCCCAGTCCGGGAAGTCTTCATCTGCCAAGGTGTGATGATCAGACTGAATGCTCACTTCAGTAAGGTGGGAAGTCACCTAGCACACTAATAAAGCACACTTCTCGATGTGGGGGTCCTGCAAGTTGGCACTGGGTATGAGACCTGGCTTTGACCCCTTGTTCTCTGGCACTGTTCTTGGGATCTGCTTCCTGGCTGCCAGGAATCCAGTGTCTTTGCTCTACCCTGCTTCTGCCACGATGTTTCCATCTTGGGACTAGAGACCACAGACTGATCCACTGAAATTATGAACCAAATTAAACTCTCCTTTAAGTTGCAGATCTTGAGCTCCATGTCCCAGGGAAGGGAAGGCTGACTGGTGCACAGAACAAACCCTCTTATGATTCATTCTCTGGGTGTCCAGCTTCTCTACTGAGAGACAGAAAGAGGGTAGGTCTTTGGACAAGACAGTGTCCACTTAAAATCTATTCTTGCTAATGCATAGCTATACTGAGGCACACTTATTCCATCTGTCCTAATTATTAGTAATTAAATTACTCAAAACTGATTTGAATTGAAAAGGTCAAAAGAGACTTTGTGCACTAAGACTACATCAAGGTAAAATATATAGGTATTTTCTATATTTTATAATATATATTATATTTTACAATATGTTCAGGTGCTTTAATATTATGCTGCAATTTATATAATATAAAGTTAGACTTCCCTCCCATTACAAATAACTGTTTCTTAGAAATCTCAACTCACTGTCTACCTTGTTATATGAGCCTAAGAACTTAATTTCAGTGCACTTCCCTGTCTTTGAATTATATCAAGGAAAACTTCCCTTCTCTGAATGAACTTAATGCTCTGTGGCCAAATTTAGGGCCAATCAGACCACTCATGGCCTCAGCAAGCTCAACCTGGGTTGGCTGGTTAGATCTCCCTGCCCATGAGCCACCTCCATCTGGGCAGATCTTCAGGAGACAGTCAGGAACTGGTGGCCGAGGGTCAGTCCCCCTGGCCAGGCCTGGCACTTCTGCTCTGACATCACCACCAGCTGGGAGTTCCCTGGTGAACTGGAGAATGAGGATTCTCCAGGTGACAGCTGTTTGATGCATCAAGAGTCTACCTTTAGGAAGACCTTGGACTCTCCTGCACTGCCCCTGTCCTGAGTGTGGCTCCTCTGGGAGGTCGCGGAGCAGGCCAGCTGGTTTCCTCTGTCCCCTTGAACCCAGCTCAGCAGAATCCAGGGATCCCTAAGCACCTGTATCTTGTAAGGAAAAAAACAGGTGGGCAGATAAGGGGCACCTTCTTACCAGGAAGACTGGGAAGATGGACTCCTGCAAGACAGGAAGGAGAAGGCTGAGGTGAAAACCTGCCCTGGTGGAAGGGACCTGGGGACAAGAGGAAATCTGAGTCGCTACTAACATGCCCCATTGCTTGCTTTCTTGTTTTTGTTACACTTGAGTCATAGTGTGCCATGGCTGTGGGGCACACTTGGGCCTCATGTTTGCATCTGTGACACTCAGCTGGGCTCCATTGGCTAATGCCACTCAGCCTGGCACCTTTCTGTGTGGTCGCTGCTTGTCATATGTAGGAGACAAGAAGAGGACACAGCCAGGGCCCTCACGTCAAGCTCCACTCCCCCAGGGAGTCCCACAGCAAAAGGATTAACAACCAAAAAGCAACAAAATTGGAACCTTGAGAAAGGGGCTGAGCCCAGACTCTACTCTTGCTACTTTGAGCAGCAGCAACAGAAGGCCCAATACCCTGAGCTCACCACACCTTTATTCAGTCCCAAACCTTCAATACCCCAAATCCTCATATGCATAAGGAATGGTGAATACCTACAATAATCCTTATAATTGAAGATCCATCTCATAGGGGCAGATGTCTGCAAATAATCTGAGTACAATAATCCCAGTAGTTAATCCTGCAGGGCGGGGCAGACATAAGAGCTGCCCAAAGTTCTCCACAGTTGTGCCAAGCCTAGGTGGAGGATGACTCACTACCTGTATTGTGCACCATTTAGAGTCTCCTTGCAATTCCCTCAGGCGGTGACAAAGTCCTCCTGTACTTCTGACTCATTCTGACAGGGGTTGTGCCCTCGGAGGGAGAAATCAGGAAGGCTTTATGTTGACATGAGGTAAAGCATATTGATAGCTCTTGCATATAGTTAAAAATAAAAGCCAGCCTGTAAAGTGCACTGGTTGCCTGAATCTTGGAGCAGCCGGAGGCACAGCCCCTGTCACTCCTGTGCACCCCATCTTCAGAGCAGTGCACACTATGAACACCCAGAAATCTTGGCTGAATTGGCATGGATTCCCCAGGGTGAGACAGCCACGTCCAGTCGGGTCTGGTCTGCTGCGATGCATGGCTTTGGGCCTCTCCTATGAATCCCACTTCTTGGCTGTGGCCATGGGACATGGTCCTTTCCCTTGGGGCTGCACATGCTGATTTAGATCACCGTGTCCCTGTCAGCATGGCTAGTGATCCTGTGTCCCTGTCCACACCTGACTCCTAGGCTTTCCTGAGCAAGCATGTGGCTGGAGGCCTCACCTTTCTTGAGGACACAGGCCACTGGAAAGCGCCTTCCCTTCAGAGGTCACTGGCCCCCATCACCATATACATAAAACGAAATGAGCACTCGGAAGTGAGGTTCTCATCCATGTTCTCTCACGCTGCCTGCTCACAGTGTGGCCATGTAGAGCAGACACACAGTGGGCACTCACATGGACACCCGCTACGGAGGGCAGACCGAGTGGACGCTTGCCATCTCCTCTGTTGATTTTGAGGAGAAATCTCACCTTTTGGGGCACATATGACAGGTGTCTTTCAGCTCTCAGTGCACCTCTGGATAGCTGTGGTGTGTCCCTCAGGGAGGTGACTTCTGTTTCCACCCCTCCACTGAAGGCAGAGTCACCTGCAATTCCAGAAAATGACTCATTTCAGAGCGGCCAAATGTTTGCTTTGCTCTGCTCCACAAGTGTGAGTTAACATGTAAGCAGCTAGTGCTAGGACCCACCTACCACAGATGTGTTTTAGAACTGTAAATGAGCTTTTAAACTCATGACAGAGGAGAGCTCTGGTGCTCCAGCGTCCGACACTTGCCTTCAGTGGAGCTCAGACTAGACATGTGATAGAAAAGATCCCGAGGCCAAGCAGGCGAGAGACGCTTCCTCTGTCCATGCCACAGCTCAGTGAGAACAGTCTGTCCGGGCACGTGGGCCCCATGGCTGCTCCCTTGAGTAAGTTAAGCCACCACATCCGTCTGACCAGCACCTCGGCTCCGGGGCTCCAGAGCAGAGGCAAAGGCACAGGGCTGGGGTGCTGTTCTTCCCATCTGCTCCCAACTCCCAACACCCACTTTTTCCACACGCAGTGCGGGGAGGAGCTCTGAAGATTGTTAGCAGCTTGACTCAGCAGAGTGCCCTCTGCTGGAGGGACTAGAACCCAGCTCTCAATAACCCTGAAACATGACCATCGGAACCCCAAGAGCCTCCCAATCAGGTCCCCCAAACCCAGATGTCTCTTGGGCTTCTGCTCCCCCAGGGCAAGCAGAACATCTCAGACACCCTGACCTGCTTGCATGGGTTTGAATGCAGGGTAATGAAAAGAGCTGTTTGTTGAGTAACACATTTTTTCTTCTCTAAGTTTTCCTTTCACATATTACAACAAATAATTTCAGGCTTTATTCATAAACCATTCAATCTAGTAATAAAAGTTATTAAATGTATTTTCTTTTTTTTAAATTACATTCTTTATTGGTACAATTTGCATGCATCTCACAATCACGCATAACACTGGGGAATTTGTACCAATATATGACACAGTCAATTCTCATTTTTACCCATATCCCCACCCACACCTCCCCACCCCCTATATACATGCTCTTTTACTTTCTTTCAGAATCATATGTATCCCTTCCCCTCATTCCATCCCCACACCAAATTTCCTTTGTAAGTTTCCCATTCTAAAAAGATTGTCAAACTACTAAAGCTCATTTGCATCTACCGGTGTTCATATCAATGAGAAGCTCCGGTATTTGCCTATCTGTGCTCTTTTGATTTCAGTTCTTAGTGTGTCCTCCAGGTGCATCCATTTGCACATAAATGAATCAATCTTGTCATTCTTTATGGCAGAATAGTACTCCATTTTATAAAAAGTCTTCTTTATCCAGTCTCCAGTTGATGGGCATTTGGGTTGTTTCCAAGATTGAGCTATCACAAACTGAGCTGC
>PVIC010007381.1:0-51132 GCA_004025085.1 Thryonomys swinderianus | reverse complement strand
TCTCTCTCTCTCTCTCTCTCTCTCTCTCTCTCTCTCTCTCTCTCTCTCTCTCTTTCTTTCTTTCTTTTGAAACAGGGTCTTACTTTTGTAGATCAGGCTGACCCTGAACTCACAATGTAACCCAAGCTGGTCCCAAATTTGAGGCAATCCTCCTGTCTCTGCTTCCTGAGTGCTGGGATTATAGGCATGAGCCACCTGAAATCAGACCCACCATCTAGATCTGCTTATTTGGCAGCCAATACAATGAAACTTGGGACCCTCAAGGACATCTGAGTGAATGTGCATTTTATTTACTCCCTTCTATAGTCCAAAGATGCCTGGTTCCTTGCTGTCTTTCAATTCCTCATTCTTTCCCACCCCTGCTAGAACTTAAGTGTGCCTTGGTTTTCATGGGTTGATACTTGGCTTCTGTTGACAGGGCAGTCACCAAGTTCTAGACCTTTTTGGTCACATGTAGCTTATGAAACTAACCTAAATGGGAACCCAGGAACACTACTTTGGTTAGACAGTTTGTAACTGTGTAATACATTCCTGGGACAAGGTTAAGTTTTCCCTTAACCCTCAACTCATATACAAGAATCTCATCACTGTCTTAATTAAGAAAATGTTTGTGAAGAGCCAAATGGTAAGTGTAGACATTTCTCAAAGTGTTTTTATATGAGTGAAATGAAAATCATAGCAGGTAGCTTAGTTGTGATGAGACTTTCTAGATACAAGGTGTGTATGGGTGTGTGGGTATGCATTTGGCTACAAATGAATTTTTTTATCCTTTGAAAATCCAGAGTGAATAGATATCGCTAATAAAATATTTCAGTTTTTTTCTTTTTTTATCATCAGATATAAATTACAAGTATGTGTCTGTGTGTGTATGTGGTTACATTCACCTCTCTCTAACTAAAGCAGCAGTTAGAAGACAAGATCTGAAAGAATGCCAACTTTTACAAGTTAAAGAGGATGTGTGCTCTCTTTCAATTTCTCACTGTCTGTCATATTTCTCAGTCTCCAATGTCTGTGTGTGTTAAAATATAGTTTGTCATACTCAACAGGTAGAAGCCTGATAAATCACAGGTACAAGACAAGAGTCTGATGATTGGAAATGAAGTTGTCCTACATCTACTTTGAAAAACTAGCTTGTGTTCATCTTCTTTTTCAAAATGAGTTTTATATGTTGGCATGGGAAGTGATGGACTGAAAATCAGAATTCTTAAATGCACAATCAAAAGCTATAGGATAATAGTACAATTTGGTTTTTTTCTTATTACAATACTAAGAAATTTGAGTTATTTTTATTTTGGATACCAGTAGAAAATTTCCTTTTGAAGGCTAGAAAACATGGGGAACACTAGGATGTATAGTAAAATTTCAAATGAAGGATGAAACTGAAAGGTACTGAGTATCTAAAGACATAGAATCTAAGGTAGTAAAGAATTTAAATGGAGAACATGTTTGTGGGTGATATTGAATGATCTAGTAAGTTCCAGGAAAAATGATAGTTGAGAAGAAACCATTAGTTTTGGTGAGCAAAGAGTCCTTTGTGATCTTTGAAAAAGGAATTTTAAGGTTTTAGCCCAAACCAATAGACAATAAGTGATTGCAGAATGATTAAATATTTTCTGACAGTTTTGTGGAAGTCCAGGTGTGTTCCAGCAGCAGAAACAATGATATCAGTAGGGTTAATTTACATACCAAGGGCAGGTCTGATGGACTAGTTCTAATCATAAACTTGAACAGAAAATATCTCACGAAGATGAAAAAGATATCACAGTCACCCACACTGTCATAACTATGCAATTGAGAAAATAGTTTTGAACCTAAAAGTTTTAAGCAACATTAATAATACTCATGTATTATAAATTACATACACACAGTGTATACACAAATGGTTTGTCCTTGAGCAAAATTTCAACTTTTTCTCAGTACCATTTATTCCAAGTGTCTGACATTTCAAGGCACAAGGAATAGGTTTTATTGAAACAGTGAGTATTGATGAACAGTAGAGGGATGATAGCCCTCAAATTTCTACTGTCAGGGAAATGATGTCTCAGTCCTGTCCTTCTGTGTCTGCCTTTCTCCTCCCTTTTTTTTTTTTTTTTTTTTTTTGAGACAGGGTCTCGCTTTGTAGTTCAGGCTGGCCCTGAGCTCACTATGTAGCCCAGGGAAGCCTCGGACTCAGCAATCCTCCTGCCTCTGCCTCCCGAGGGCTGGGATTACAGGTGTGAGCCACCACGCCCGGTACTGTGGTACGTGGTATTGATTGCTGGTGGGCGTGAGTCACCACGCCCAGCATTCTATGTGGTTACCGGGATTGAACTCAGGACCTTGCACTTGCGAGGCAGGCGCTGAACCACTGAGCTAACCCTCTGGCCCTCCCCTCCCTTTCTACTCTATTCCTCCAGCAGGGCCGGAGCTGAGTGTTGAAGGCTCTGTTGTCAGCCTGACTTATTCTCCACTTCGGTCCACTCTTCTGCAGTTATAGGCCACCTTATCCAAGGATGTTAACATCTTTAAGCCTCAGTGTTTCTACACCTGTGAATTAAATAGCAATTGCCTTCCCCTAATAGGATATTGTGAGGTGTTAAATGAAATAATCTATGTAAAATTTACTCCTGAGTGTCTGATCCATCAACAATCCCTTGAATTATACTCAAATCCTTATAAATCCACCTCCAAATGACAAATATAAAAAGAACCATAACATTACATTTGTTTTGTGATGTATCAGAATTGGGTTCAGTCATTCAAGGATATAAGACCTAGAATTGGGGTTTCACTGGTTCTCTGACTCATCTGATCTTTGCAGACTTTATTTGGGGCCTCTGCGACAGGCACAGACTAAAAGTTGTACTACACTGAATCACAGAATCCTTTCCTATCCCCTATCAAAGTCTTTCCTATATCCTATCAAAGTCAGTACCACATAAATGGTCTCTCTGTGTCTCAGTTTCTTCTCAGTTCCTTGTGAATTAAGGTTATAATAATATCTTCTTTCTGGGATTAGGATAGGAATCAAATGCTTAGTATATATGAAATTCTTGGCAAAAAACTTAGTATTTGTCAATAGTATCTGTTTATTGTTATTATTACTATTAGTACTTTAAATGACTCACATAAACCATGGTAAACACTAATGAGTATATGTGCATAAAATGTCAAACAAATAAATAGGCAGAAACTATTCCTGCTCAGCCATTTGAGAAACATTTCTCAAGTGATGATACCTTTGAACTGAGATTTTAACAATGAAGTAGAATTTTCTGACTAGTAAGAGTGAAAACATGAAAGATGGATAAGACAGATTTAGAGGATGAAGAGATATTTGGCAACAGGAAATAATTCTGTCAGTTTATAAATCCATGTTCCTAGCACAGTACTTAATGTATAAGTTTTAGAGGGAAAGCAAGAGAGAGAGAAACAGATGAATGGATGGCTAGGTGGAGGTTGTAGGGAATAGATAGATAAATGCATGGATGACACTATGGCTCCAACCTCCTTTCGGTGTTAGCCACTGACAGAAGCCCAAGGTGACGATTTCAAACCTGAGACTGGGTTACACACAGCTTACCAGCACTGTTGCACTCATCTTGAGAAAGGCCAAACTTAGTCGATGAACAAACTTGATCTTGCAGCCCTCAGAAAGCAGCCCTGTGAAGCATGCCTTTGAATTTGTGGTAACACTAGAGACCTCAAGATTCCCATAATGAATCTGGCTGTCAGACTTTAGAGGCTGCCAGAACTAATAGCAAAAGGGAATCCTTCCTTGGAAAGAGCCTCACCTAAGACTGTTTTCTACTTTCCTTTAGTGAGTCAAGGCCTAGACTGGCGATATAAAACAGTGCACTCGGATCCCTATCCTTCCATGTTGTTTTCGGCCTTAAGCTGCCACCTCCATTTTAAAAGACCATCAAGTAAAGAGCTGTTGATTAGATAGGTTTTGAAGCACAAGCCCTTGGAAATGCCTTCCATGATGGACAGTGCTAAAAACTGCAGTTGGGTACATGATTTTTTTTTTTCCTTCTTGTTCTTTCCTCTTTTGATTTTTTAAAACCACATTTTGCATGTTTGGTGCCAAGTTGTTTTTTTTTTATTATCCTTAAATCAATAAACCCAAACATTACAGCAGCAAGTTTAATATAGCTCACCTTCCTGGAACAGGCCTCCAGGAAAGCGAGAAGCATCACGTTAATGCCGTTAAAACCGTGCTGAGCTCAGATGTTGAAAGATGTTTAGGGTGGAAGAGACTTGCTCAGCACGATTTTGAAACCTTCAAATGCAAATGAGATGGCCCTGCAAGACACGGCCTGAGCAAACTGAGACACTGGTGGGGAAATGTTACTCCAGTAAGCTCTGGCCACTGTACTGTGAGCACAAAGAGGGATGAGGAGGCCAAAGGAGTATGTCTGCAGTCTCCGGAGTTCCGCTGGAGGGTGGAAGGTAGAAGCTGCGGCTGGCATCCGTGGAGGAGAGCGGGGCTCGACTTGCTGCAGAGAGCAAATTTTGCCTGGCTGGGCCACTTCATGAGCAGTGAGGCATGATTTGGGTTCTGGTTTCCTTTCCTCTTCATTTTTTTCTTTTGATCTTGAAGATGGAACTAAGTGCCTCAGTCCTGAGAAACATGTGCTGTGCCAGTGAGCTATAGCTTCAGCTCTTCCTTTCTTCTTTTGGAGAATACCGATTTGGAAGACCAAACATGTCAGACATTTTGAAGAACTAGGATGACTTCCTCGGTCTACTTAATAGTTCGACTTTCGTTCGTTGAAGACCACAGTTGTGATCCTCACTCTCATTTGTGCTAGAGATAGAGACGTGAGTAGAACTAGGCCTGGCTTAGCCTCCATGGGAGGGTTGATCTGTTAAGGAAGAAAGCTGGCTGACAGCTCAGCGGGCAGTCGTAACTGTGATAAATGCCACAGAGGGAATAGACAATGGCCAGCATTTGTTGAATGTCCACTCCATGCTTCTCCGCGTACACTGTCTTTAAATCCCACAAGTGTCTTTCTGTTCTAGATATTGATTCAAACTGTGAATGCATAAAATATGTGTTTACCACAGTGAAGTTTAAGAGAAAGGATCCTAAAAATAAACTGAGATGGCTTAGAGGGTCCTTGTGAGAAGCAAACGCGGACCTTGCCTCTCAGCCTGAGCTCACTGCAGCAATTGTCCTAATCTCCATCGCAGTGGTGTTCCAGTTGCTGGTTCTGCACGAAGTCCTGGGAATGCAACAGTGAGCGAGGCACACTTGGTGCCTGTCCTCTTGCTTCTTACGTCCTAATAGAAGCGGCGCTTAGAGTCCAGCAAGAACATGGACATTTGAACTCTCCATGTGATTCCAGCTGACTCTGGATCTATACTGAATAGACACGAATCAGGTTTAAATAGAACGTTGCAAACAAAATGTTAGCAAGAATCCAGTCACTCAGCCCAACTGATTGTTAATTTTTACTAAAGCATTTGTGGATGTCTTACTTATTCTGCAGCAAGACGTTTACTTAGTTTGAAAGAACAGACACTTTGTAAATAAGAGCCTCCATCACGACATTCATTAGTTGTCCCAACACTTTATGCAATCAACATTTAATAAATCATATTACAAATCATCTTCTGAAATGTTAATTAAGTGGTAAAACATTTGCTGAAAGTTAAAAGTTACCAAGGATTTAATTATAACCTTGTGGACACCATTTCCAGTTAATTATATACCCTTCTTATATACTCGATAAACCACAAAATGCACCCTGTTAATGATCAATTGGTATTAAATTAGCTGGAATTAGTTTTTATTAAATCCAAATTAGATTTTTATTTATGATACAATAAAATACTATACCAGGCCCTTGCCACTATGATTTGGGATATTTCTATAGAGAGCGATTACCAGATGTCTAATTGGGCAATTAATAGATACAGTTTCCAAATTAACATAATTGGGGACCCTGAAAAGAAAACAGAATGATTATTCGGCCTGCAGCCCATCTCTTTTGAATCCCGCCTTTCCATTAGGGATGTCAACCATGTCTTCCTTCTTGTGAGAATCTTTGCTTCCCTGGACAGGCTTCCCTCCAGAGCAGCAAGCAGCTGCGGTGTGCTCCGACACACTGGAGCTATCAGCATCTGTGGGCATCTTCTTCCTTGCTCTGCCGAGTCTGTGGGCAGGTACAGCGAGCCTGCCTGGGGTTTACAGAACCTTGGAGGTAACTAGCTAGGTAATGGGGTGTTTACACAGCTGAGGGGAGTCCAAACGCACAAACCTATCTCTTCCCAAAAACAATTTGCCAGAAGAGTTTAGTTTGATGTTCCAGAGCTTTTTCATTTTACCACTTAATATACCACAGACGGGATTGAGACTTAACCTCTCCGTTTCTGCCATCCACTTAAATCCCTTTGTAATTGCTTTCCCCACGTGTTCAGAGCACAGTCCTGGAGATCCTGTGCCACCTGTGTCCTCTGAAGAAGTGGCCCTGCCCGCACGTGTGAATAGGCTCTTCAGGGCTCTGTGCAGCTCTGTCCATCAGACTCCAGGGGCTTCACTGTCTGATCCTGCATGGCCCAACAGTCATCTTGAAATTCATTACACGGTGCCAACAAGCGGGCAAAAATTGGTAAGAATCACTGAAAATGAGATCTATAAACTTTAGAAATTTTTATTGTCCAAAGTAATGGAATTTACTGTGGTTTCTTTATGCAAGCACATAGCTTGAAAGGATCACTTCCGCCTACCTTTAAACCTTTCATGTATTTCTGAAAAGAGATTTCTCACTTTATAGAGTTCATATAACTCTCTATAAAGTCCACTTAATGTTGTGAGTACACGACAGTCCATGAGTACTTGATGCCCCTGAGAGTTTGCTCTGCAGCGGACATGAATACGACCTGGGCAGCTGGGCTGTCCTTTATTAAGTGCCACTGTCCTCTCTGGGTTCCTCTTTTTCCTGTTTCCACCTTCACGCTGGTCCATCGGATCCTTCACTCACTCCGCGGACCTGTGCTGTTGAGTCTGTTTGCTGTTTAGCAGCTCATTTATTCACGTAGCAGACAGATGCGGGCTTCCCGCCCTGCACAATTCTGCACTCAGACATTGGGATACAGTGGCACACATGACTGATAATGACCCTGAGTCTCCTGATGGTCATTGGAGTGGACGATACAGATGAAAAAGATAAACATATCATAAACTCCAAATTATCAAGAGGTGCTATACAAGGCAAATTAAAGCGAGTTATATGGGAAATAACCAGAAAGTCTTCTCTAATGAGATAGACAAAGAAGGCCTCTTTGAAGATAGGTTACTTAAAATAAAACAAGTAGAAGAAAATGCATCCTGTAATCCAGCCAGTACATTTAAGTGGTGAAGGAAAGCTTGGATATTGAATAAATGAACAGGAAGCAGAACAGTACCACCCCGGTGCGACAGCTAAAGTAGAAAGTGGCATACATGAAGAACTGGGAGGAAATAGGAAGTGGCAATGAAAGCAGGTGATCGGGGCCTCGATACGGAGTCAGAGGAGTTGGAAAACTCTGAAGTTCAGCAGCACGATGACCCGATCTGCGTGGGCTTTAAGATCCTCGCCCTCGCTGATTGGTGGAGAACACACAGGAAGAGGACGAAGGAGTGGGGAGCTGATAGCAGCCTGTTGAAGCTTTGTGGATGAGAGAAGCGGTGCCTGCAGGAAGTAGTAAGTGATAGAAGGGGACAGAAAAGGACAATTAGAGATATATTACAAGAATAAAAGGCTGCATTGACTCTGGCTGTGAGGCTCAAGAAAACTCAGAAGGCTCCAGGACTACGGCTTAAACAACTGAGTTAATGTGTTGATTAATCATGTATTTATTGCATATTACTATATGGCAGAAGTCAGAGGTTAAAATGGGACTAGAAAGGAGAGGTGCGTTTTCTTATGGTGATAACTCCATCTGGAGGCGCAGACGGGCTGACTGTGGAGAGTCCCTTCTTGCTCCCATCACTGAGAATGTGGTCTGAGGGGTATAAAACTTTCACCAGTTACAGCTCTTTACTCGATTCGCTTTGACAGTGACTGCGGCTTGATCTAATTATATATGAATTTCACGTCCTCCATGATGACACTGCTTCTCTTCTGTGGACCAGCGGGAGCTTCAGGGACCTCCTCGGTGCTGCCACTTCACAAGTGGTTTCCGGGTCTAGGGTCACCTCTATGGGTGGGTCCAGTCAAATGCCCTCTTCTTTCTGGCCACCCTGCCAATAGCGTAGTCTTTGGGCCTCTTCAGTGGTTTGTCATCCAAGGATTTTACAGTCAATGGTGCAGTTTTGTTTTGAATAAGCTTTCCTCTTAACTATCACAGTACTGTAGATCATCTATGTAAAATTGGAAAATAAAGAAGAAAATAAAAAAGCAATATAATAATCTATGATGCCATTCCAGTTTTGCAAAGTAGATTCATAACTCAGATGCTTTTTTAATGAAGTTTTTGATTATAAGATTTTAATCTGGATTTATAAAAATAATTTATTTCTAAAATATTCCTTACAGATACAATTTGAATTCTTTGGAAGAATAAGCTTGCAGTGCATCACTATTGTGAGCATAATTTCACCAAAGTGGTCTTTATATAAACGTCTTGTGTTATCCAGGATTATTTCATTTTTATTTGTATCCTGGAAGTTGGATTAATGGGTCAAATTGGAGTTTTTAAAAGGCTCATAATACATATTGCTAAACTGTTCCTAAAGGGATTGTACTAATTAACCCTCTCTAGAGAAATTCAGGAAAGAAAGTTCAGCCAAACTCTTTAAATGTCATTTTCTTTTCTCTTGTCTTCTAAGTTTTTAATATGTGTTAATTAGATGAGTAAAAAATTGCCTCATTTTCTCAATTATGTCCTTCTTTAATTTTTACTAGAGTGGTTGAAAATCTATCTCTCTCTTCATATGTGAATGCTACTCATTTTTAATTCTGCTTTTGTGAATTCTTTTCTTCATGTCCTTTACTTGGCTATTGGGGGCTTGGTTTGGGTTTGTTTACTTTACATGAAATCTTTACATATGTAGCACCACAAGGATCCCCCCCCCACACACACACACACAACCTCCCGCTTCACCTTAGGTCAGAAGAGAAATCTTAAATACATGACATACAGATTTACATAAAGAGCGATAAATGCAAGGAAGAGAGACAATTTTTTACAATTGATTATTCCACTCTAAAAGGCTACACTGCAGAGGGCTGTAGAGAAGTACAAACAGCAAGATCCACTGTTGTCCTGAATCCACACTGCCTTCCCAGCATGGGACCCAGTAGATCTGACTGACATTGTTCCAAAAAGCATTTCCTGTAGCACTGATCACCTGAGGATATTAATGGGATTGCAGTTGGGGCTGAGGACGGAATTCACGGGAGAAAAGATTGTGTCTTCCAAGGGGATCAAGCTCCCTAAACTAATGAAATCATTGAGAAAACAGGCATTACTAAAATCCTGTATGCACGTGAAACTAAGAGCCATTTGTAGTGTCTTCTAAACTTTTAGTCATTTTGTGATTGGTAATCAATGTTTTTCTAGAAGTACATTTAACCAATTTTTTTTTTTTTTTTAGACAGGGTTTCACTTTGTAGTTCAGGCTGGCTCTGAGTTCACTATGTAGCCCAGGCAAGCCTTGAACTCAGCAATCCTCCTGCCTCTGCCTCCCGAGTGCTGGGGTTACAGGCATGAGCCACCACGCTCGGCACTGTGGTATATGTGGTATTGACTGCTGGTGGGTATTTGAGTCACCATGCCCAGCATTGTATGTGGTTACCGGGGATCGAACTCAAGACTTTGCGCTTGTGAAGCAGGCCCTGGAACCACTGAGCTAAATCTCCTTCCCTTAACCAAAAAACTTTTGCGACCAAGGTGCTCATGGTAGTTTCTTTTGTCAAAAATTTCACTCTTGATGACTGTTTTCTTTCATTATTTAACCAGGAATTTTGACTTTAGTTTGGTCAGAAAAATGGGTTATCTCAACTGTAAACATATTTTTGCTTTCATCTATGTATGTATTTTATTTATTTTTTAAACTGAATTCTTTATTGGTATATTTTATATACAGCTCACAATTGCACTCAACATTGGGGAATTTGTACCAGTATATGACACGTGTTAATTCTCATTTTTACCCATATTCCTACCCACCCCCCAACACCCACCTCCTATATACATGTTCTTTATTTTTCTTTTCAAATCACATTTATTCTTTCCCCCTCAATATTTATCTTTTTTGTATGTCTGTTAATCTTTTCAACCCATTTGTCACTGGAAAAAAAGAACTAAAATATTATTTTCTAAGTGACCATTTGGGCATGCCACTCCTTCTGCTTGAAATTGTTCACCATTGCTTCCCCAGGGTCACTGTCTTAATCTGTTCAGCTGTGGTATCATTTTCGACAGGCCTCCTTTTGCTAAGTGCTTCCAGCTACCTAGAACTTCGTAAGTAATTCCCTGAATGTCCTGAATGAGGCATTCCCAGAATGAGAAAGCCTGGAGCAGGCTCTCACATCTGCCTGTTCTCCTTCCTCACCATTTGTTCTTTCTTTCTTTCTTTCTTTCTTTCTTTCTTTCTTTCTTTCTTTCTTTCTTTCTTTCTTTCTTTCTTTCTTTCTTTCTTTCTTGGGGGGACACCATTGATCAAACTTGTGACCTTGCATTTGCAAAGCCAGGTGCTGGAACCACAGAGTTAAATTCCTGGCCTCTTCCTCACTGTACTCACTTTCTTGCTAACCTCTTCCTCCAGCAAGTGCAAGCTGTTCCTCCAGGTCTTGAGTTACATGTCCAGTTCTTACTGAAGTCTTTCTCAACGCCCTAAAATGGGCCCCAACATGTTGCTCTTGTTGCAGCTTGTAATGATGTCCTCCACCAGGGGAAGGGTCTGTGTGTCTGCTTGGGGTTGTATTTGTGTTTTCAGCACGTGACTTATTTCAGCTCCATGTGTTCTATTGGAACGTATTAGACATTGCCTTCTCTTCTCCAAATCTCTCTCTGTCCCTGTCCCTTCCCCTTCTCTTTCTTTCTCCTTCCACCTCTTTCTCTCCTGCCCTTACTCTTGCATCACAATAAGCCCTAATATACACAAATCACATGGTGCCAGTTTCCTGCTATGTATTGATTTTTCTAATAAGTACGCTTTCCCGTTGCCTGCTCCGAGGATTCTAACACCCTTAGCTCTGTCTCTAGATCCCCACAATCGCACTTGCTGCTGATTCCTCACTTCTCTACATGCATCCTGCCATGTGTGACACCCAGCCAGTCACCCTTGCTGATCGTTGCTGCTCTATTTTCAATCCTGACTTTTCCTCTGCCAACTTAACTGTAGTTTTCTCTCTGCTCTGCACCCTCTGATCTTACTCATTGGCCCAGCCCACAAGGCATACCTGCAGCAGGCTGCTGTAATTCTCCTTGGGGGGATATTCTCCCTCCGTCCTCCAGCGCTTGGGTTTTTACGTCCCCCACACAGAGCATCTGAAGCATACACCCCCGCACATTTCCTTTTGGACATTTAGCAAAAAGCTGATCATACACAGGCCTTCTAGAGCTTCTCTTATATACCAGGCACAGAGTACAAGGATGAATCTGTCTTAAGGAGCTGGATTCTGATGAGCTAAGTTTGGACACGCGAGTAGATAATTTGACATCGTCTTCCACGTGTTATGAGAATGTCAAGTAATCTGTGACTCCCGAAGACAAGAACGTGATCCGTGACATCCTTTCATTCTCACGTGATTTCATGAAGAATTGTTGTTGAAACAATAATCAAACTCTCAGACACTTTAGGTAGAAAACATATTTCTCTATCTCTACATGTAAAGGCTATAGGAAACACCATCCATAGCACTTTAGGAAGCACTGTATGTTGAAAGTATTTGTGTGTCAGGAACGGAGGCAGATCCAGCCCCTGCAGACACATTCCATGTCTATCATTAAAAGCCAAATGACCGTTCTCTGCTCAGAATAATAAGCAGCGGTGTTGACTGCCACTGTAACACAGGACAGCAACAGCCATCCCAAGCGGTACTTTGAGTATATAGCTTTAGTTCAGTGTTGTTGTGAGAGAATTTTTTTTATTTATGTTCAAATTTTTCTCAGTGTTTGTGCATAACTGCCCCCAGATGAAATGTTAGCCATGGCAGCTTTATAATACCTTTCTCCAGGTTGCCCGTGATGAACCAGTTCCTGATGGGATCATTTTTAAAGGAATGATAATAACCCAAAATTGTATCGCCCAGTTTGATTATATGCATGTATTGACAAAAATGTTAATTTTTGGAAGCAAAATGGATGAAGAAAGCGAATCCAGGAGTGAAGACTGTGCCTGCATTTCTTGCCTTTTCTACATGGCTCCTTGCCTTGTTGGCCGCATTCCCTCTGGCTGGAAGACCCTCCCCAGGAAGCCACACAGTGTCAGTAGCAGGTGTCTCCTCACCGATGGAACCGGAGTATGGGCTCAGAGAAAGAGTAAGTCAGGCGTCCTGCGCTGCAGCCCTGCAGCATGGTGTGAGCGTCTGTCTAATGAACGGAGTTTGTTCAAATGTGCCGGACAACAAGGCGCTAAGCAGGAAAGGGAGCAAAGATACAAACACCTCTTAGACTAGATGAGGCCGTTTTATAGCAAAGCTCACCGATAAAACTTTTCACATCATTAGTAAAAAATAAGTTTAAAGAGTAAGCACTACTAAATGAACAGGGGTCTTAAGATGATAACATGAAGTTCTGCAGAGCTTATGGCAAATCTGAATGGATTCTCTACAGCAGAAGCACACTATGTGTGGGAGTTTTATTTATTCCAGGGAAGCAATATGGGGATGAACCAGTAAATCACAGCATATCAGTCCAATAGGACATGCTGCCACAATGAAAAGTGATAGTTATGCAGAGATTCCAACAGTAAGCTTCATGAAACTCTATGTTTCATAAGACACAAGGGCCACAAAGTAAACAGACACAGTTTGACTTTGGATGGCAAGCTATGAGTGAATCTTTAATATGTTTTATTTTTATTTTGTGCTATATTATTCAATGGCATAAAAAACAAACTTCATTTTAAGAGTCATTATCTGGCCAGGCATGGTGACTCACACCTGTAATCCCAGCACTCAGGAGGCAGAGGCAGGAGGATTGCTGAGTTTGAGGCTTGTCTGGGCTACATAATGAGCTCAGAGCCAGCGTGAACTACAAAGTAAGACCCTGTCTCAAAAAAAAAAAAAAAAAAAGTCAGGTCTGAAGTTCCTTATTAAAGTGCAATATAATTCCTTCCCAGAAATTTCATATTTTCACCAATTGTGACAAATTTTTAAATATTTTTAAAAACTATTCCTTGCCCTCTCCTATACAACTACTGTATGCATTTATGGATCTGTGTGTGTGTGTGTTTGGCTATTCTATTTATGCAAGAAAAACTTCAAGATAGATTCTAAGATGGCAGATTTAGACTTAAATGCGTTTTCTCTTGCTCTTAACATCCCATTAAAATGGCACTATGATTCCTTAAAAAGGCATAGATTTTAAAAAGGGACAGAAAATAAAAGAGAGGGTAACGTCAATGAGACTTTGGAAGCTGAAAAGAAGTGTGTGAATAGTCATGACTTAGAGGTCTTGAGAAAAATAAATCTCCAACTGGTAAAGGAGAAAGACATGGGTAACCCAATTTAAAGTACAGAACCCCCGAAAGTTCCGGAGTGAATGACACTCGGTACTTGTGAAAGTGAAGGTGCAGATGGTGCTTTGAGAGATCAAGATCGCTGTTAAATATAGGCTGGAGCAGTCACTTGATTTCCAGATCGCTCCCTCACTCCGTTGGGCAACTCTCTGTCAGCCCAGCATGAGACTGGAGTTTTAAGCTTCTGGTTTGCAAACTAAGGAACACTGTAGAAGACGTGTGTGAATTTCCATTTTAGAGCCATCATCTAGGGGTCTGGAGTAAAGCAGAGGTGGAATGGAGTCAGGAAGGGAATCCAGCCAGCAGAGGTATGAAAGCTGGATAAGAGGTCACTTGGAGCAGGGAATCCTGGGAGATGTCTGATGGGAGATAAGAATCCCAGGCCTTACCAAGTGATGGGGGAGTGTAAGAGAAGGATGACATCAGGTTTCTGTGTTGGGGAATGGCCTGCTCATTCCTTCCGTCTGCTTCATTGTTTCAACAGTGATAATACTTATGTGATAAACTGGCAGCTCAGGTCTTCCTGGAAAGGATGTGAATGAAGCACATCACTGCCATCATATCCCCACCACTTTGCACTCCAACTTCCATAAAAACAGTGAGTTTGGAGGAGACGGGAGCAGAGTAGATGCCCATGAGTGTAAGCTGCCTCTCCACCAGGAAGTACTAATTCCAGATTTTATTGTATTGAACGTGTACATGTTAAGCGTTGCTGTTTTCTGTCCAAATTAGCCATTTCTACTTCGTGCCACCTAGAGGAATGCCTCCAATTGTTTTTGCTATTCATATTCCTGGGGAATAACAGCTCACCTTGGTGTCAGATCTGTCTCCGGCACATTTTTCCCACCGAGTGGGTGACGCTTACTTGACAATGCTGCTGAAAAGCGGGGCGTGTAGACAGGGAAAGATCAAGAGAGTGCTTGCTTGCCTCGTCTGGGCAGTGTTTCTTTAAAGTGCCTCTTCCTGGCATTTGACAGTAGAATGAAGCACATTTTAATGTCATGTATTCTTTTTAAGAAAAAAATATCTTTCTGTAATTGTAGAAGAATGAATAAATAAGACAGTGACCTTGACAGTAGCAGAATATAGGATCTCAAGGCAGTTTTTCCACTGCAAAGTTAACATGTCTCATTACTAGTCCTTGTTAGAGACAGCTTGATACCTGTGGTCACTTCCAAGAAGTCATATGCCATTTAGGTTTAACAGAAAAAAAAAACAAAAACATAAAATATTTCTTTCCTTATGGCCAGTGAACAAGTGCAGAATATCTGTGTGGCTAATGCTCCCACATCTTTTTTTAGGAAAACAGCTGGTAGCTCAATGGCCTTCTTTCTTAAAAAGAAAAAAGTGCCTTTTCTCTGAAGTTTCAGCAGGAAGCTACTGCTCTCTCTTCAAGTCATGACACATATTTCATGGTGCTAAACTTTGCCGTAGGAGTTGAGAAACAAAAATGAAAGAAAACTGATGCACTATATGAATCAGTGTCAGTGAAGAGAAAGTAATGGGTGGGCATAAAACTCAGCATCTACCAAGGATGAGGGGCACGTAGTCCCCACTGATGTTTGGAACCTGAACATTAGAACTGTTTCCGGTGCCTTAAGGAGTAGCTCTCAGCAGAGTGTTTATCATACTGCTATGATCTGATCATGGGTTCTCGGTGCAATTTCAAGGAGATAAACTGTGTAAGAGAATGAACTCAGATGAAAAGGCTTTGGCTGGGACAGATCAGAAATGATACAACACTTAAGTTAGAAATAAAAAAAGAAACAAAGAGTCAGATGTAATATCTTTAACAGGGTCAAAGGTATGAATGTAACAAAATGTATTTGCCTTCAACTTCTAAAAGGAGAAATAATTCTGCTCCAAGATTTTAACAGGGAAGGAGTACAACAATGGAATTAACAGAAAAAAAAGGATTGATGGCATTTACATATAAAGAGCTATTACAAAAAAGTAAGAACATGATACATAAAAGACAAACACAAAATACTATATGAGAAGAAATGCACTTGGAGATTAGTTACAAGAGTCAGCTGGTATAACCAAGATTGCCAAGCAGACCAAGTGTGAGGTACTATTTTGCATCTTTTATTTCACCAGAAAATGGCAACATTCAAGTTGCACTGAAAAAGAGGCACTTTTACATTCTTGATGGTATTAATAAATTGATGGTTTTTTTAAATCTCTTTTAGGAACAGACTTATTAAGAAGTATAAATATATTGTTTTAGTAATTCTATGGCTCTTTCTTTCTAGGGGTTTCTTATAATCCTAAAGACAGGAAAAGGCACATGAATGAAGATGCTCATTTGTGTGTATGTGCATATGTGTGTATGTGTGTTTGTGTGTGTGTGTGTGAGATGCTCAAGATTAAAAGAAGATTTAATGTCCAATACCATACAGGTTAAATGGGAAGTGACTTACTCAATGTCTAGGTAAATTACTAAACATTCTAATTATGATAATAGTATGGCAACATAAAAACACTTAAAATGTCCAATTAGGCAGAAAATAAAAAGAAGACCATTTAATGGGAATTACACAATGATTATAATTATGTAAAAAAATAGCTAACACTGATATAATTGTCTTTATCATCGGCCACTTTGTTAAGCACTTTGTGTAGATTACCATTGAATCTCTGCAGTCCCACAAGGGTAACATTTCACTTACACAGGAGCAAATCATGACTTAGAGGGACGAACTTACTTTCTGAAGTGACAGAGCCAAGAAGCAAGCGAGTATTTTGGGCTTCACTCTGAAATTCTGAACCCTTATGGCCTTTGCTCTTTCTGCTGATGTTTGGATGTGGAGTGTTGCCTCTAAGGCCCATGCGTTAAACTCTTGTTTGCCATGTTGGTGTTACTGGTGGTGGTGGAACCTTTGGGAACTGACCCATTATGGGAGGTCCTCAGGTCACGGGAGGTGTCCTCCTATAGGAAACTGAGGGGGCCGACCCTGTCTAGCCTCTTTGTTTTCTAGCTTATAACATAAGTTCTCACTGTGACACACGCTCCTTACTTGAGGTATTTGTGTTGCTAAAGGCCCCAATCAATGGTCCTGCCCACACATGGAATGCTAACCCAAGAACTCCAGCTACCTAAACCTTCCTCTTTATAAGTGATAGGTATGTTCTTACAGGAATGTGACGATAATGAATACACTTTCTATAAGAACAGAAATTCGACAGGAGGATTAAAAAATTACAATAAGTAGATTCAGAATACCTTTTCTTTTGGTTCTCTACCTTTAGTAGACATTTTTCTATGTGAGGAATATTGACCCTGTCTCTATGATTTAAGTTGCAAATATTATTTTCAATTTATTATTTGGTCTGTAAGTATCTTTTAAAACAGAAATCTATATGTGTTTGCAATTTCTAAGCCATGTTCATATTATGGATTCCATATTGATCCGGAGTGGAAAAGTTACAAAGCAATCTGTTTAAATCCTTTAAAAAAAAGTGCCCTCTTGGAAGTTATCTCGACAGATGAGGCAAGGTAAGTTATTTAAAGCATAATTTGAGTTTTCTCTCCCTTGTAAGGTGTTTACAAGAGAAAGAACTCAGAGAAGAGAGAGTTTTATCATTCCCCAATGACAGTGTTTCACGGTAACCATCAAAAATATAGCAATCTACAACCTATACAATATTTTCATGTCTTTTAAATCATTAACATTTAAACATCTGGAAACTGACTTGTGGTAATTAACCTTTAAACAATGAGTAGTCTATTTATCCATGAGCTGCAAAGGCCTTGACACATCATAATTGCTCAAAAATTTTTAAAGATACAGCATAATGAGGAAGAAGGAATAAGAAAGGGAGAAATATAAATAAAGGGACAATGGAAAGAGGCTAGGTAATGAGACAAATTTTCTCATTCTAATGTCACATGACATTTTGCACTGAGATACCTATGGTAAAGAAGCACTTTATTTCTTAGGTTTCTCAATTATTTTCTTAAGGAAACAGAATCAAAAGAGGTTCATCTTCATGAAACACCTGAGAATGCTGTATAAAAGTCAATGACATTTATTCATTTTATGTGTGTCATGTCCAGAAATGCAGGACATGGAGGAATTTTGCAGCTGGGGTTTGTACAAACTTGAGACTAGCCACAGACCCATCTCCTTGTGAGGGCTGGGCTCCTTTTGTCTGACAAGGACTCCAGTGGTTGTTCAGTTATGAAAAAGACTTTACCAAGCCTGGGAAGGTGGAAAGGAGAGCCACCAGTGTTTTAGACCACCAGTGCTTCGTGGAAGTGTGGTTCTTGTGGATCACAGAAGAATATTATGCAGGTTGGACTGTCACAAGTGCAACAGAGAGCAACGAATTTAAAGAACTGAACCTAAAAATTGTGTCTGAAGTAGGAATCTGCAACCACTCCACATATGTCTATCTCTCACTCTGTCTCTGTCTCTGTCTTTATCTCTGCGAATGTGCATGTAGTATGTATAATATGTCTATGTTGTGCGTTTAGCTTTAAACATCCAGCCTGCTTAGAGTGTACATATTGGATCTCAGAAGCTGGAGGAAAGAATAAATAGTATCTCTTGGATGCTACCATGTGTTCACTGTTTTGCCCTCTTGATCTTATTTCAGTCTTTTCAGTGACTCTATGAGGATTACTTGTTTTGTAGCTGAGGAAACAAAGGCTCCATGTAGTTAAATAATTTTCTGAAGTTTACTCCTAGGAAGTTGGTATGGCCAGAAACCAAGGCTGAGTCTGCAGGCTTTTATTATTCTTTTCTACTATACCTGCTGACGTTGAAACATATTGATGGCTTCCCACACAACTGAAATGGATTTGTATCTCAAATCCATTAGTTCTTAACAAAAAGCCACAAGACACCAAGAAGCTGGACCGAGTTTTATTTTTTCATTAAATGGAGTTATGAGAATAAACACGAAATATTGCTAACATAAAATACAGTACACTTTTCTGCTTGGGAATGTGTTAGAAATCCAAGGAAAAACCAAACAGAGTCCCAACTAATGAGTAGGTATTTTTTGGCTGAAGCACCAATAAAGATTTCTTAATATTGATGCTCTGCTCATGGAGTGGAGACAGAGCCTAGAGAACTGTGGACCTTTTATTGGAGCAGTAATTATCCCATAGCATAGACAGAAAGATCTTTTTGTTTGTAAGATAAACTTCTTGGATTACCTTATCATGACTCTATGAGAATCTTGGAAGTATAGGTTAATATAATTGTGAAATGAAGATGTAAGTTGAGAATGCTCCATTATGTTGTAGAGCTTTCTTCTACAGTACTTAAAGTATTTTATGAACAGTAACTGAGTTATTTAATAATTGACAGAAATCCATTTGCTGTCCCTTCCCTGACAAATTGCCTTATCAATTTAAAAGAAAAATTTGGACATAGATTGAGCTGATAAAAATAGTTTGAACAGGAAAACATCACTTTCTGAATGTTTCTAGATCTTTTAAAGAATAGAAACAAGATATAATTTTTAGAAGGGATAAAATACAGCTTGAACTTAATTCTAGACAACAAGGCTTTTACTTATCCTCTTCCATAATGTGTCTTCCTGTAGTTTTTTCTTTTTTCTTTTTCATACTGAATATCTAGCTTTCCCAAATCACTTGCTATATTGTGTGCTTATTTTTCCATAATACACCAGCCTTCCTATGGGCCTCCTCTCCATCTGTACATTACGTGATTTTGTGAAAGTCACTGTCACAGTGCTGATCCTCAAACATAAAGGAATGACCCCCAGATGTTTGCGACAAGCGTGTTCTAGGTCTGGGCTCAGGCTGTTCTTCGGAGGTCCCTACCCTTCCACTCTTGGCCTGGCTAAGGAACGTACATGTCTCTGAGTGTCAGCATCTTCACCTCCAGTTGTATCCGCTCTGAACATTTGTGCGAATTGGATGGAATCTTGGAAATATTTGCCCAGAAGTCTTTTAACAAACTTCATATTCCGAAAAAAAGTCATGACTTAACTCTAAGAATTTCTTAAGGAACGTGGCCCAGAGCTTTGTGAAGGTGGCTATTGTTTCTTTACTATTTGCTGCAAAGGTCACCTAGCTCATGGCTTGGTGGAGCATGGGATCTCAGAATCTTACCTGTTGAATAAGTTGAACTTCAGTCATCACTTGATCAAACAGTAGGTAGCCACCAAACACAGTGCACCCATACGGCTGCTTTATAAATCCTCTGTCGTTCTATGAGATCAGTTATTTTATGGTCCCTAAAACAGTTTCTGGTATAATACACATCTTCAATAAAAATAAGTGGAATGAGTTATTCTTTCTGTGGATGCATATGAGAGTAGTGGGAGAAAGAGTAGATGCACATTAAGTTGCACAGTTTGAGAATCACAAAGTCCCAGCCAGTGGCCCTTGGCAATCGAAAGGAAGGCACAAGGGCTTCATAGAAGTGGTGAGAACTGGCCACAACAGGAACATCAGTAGTCTTTGTCCACTCTTGTTCCTCAGAGAGGAGTAGCTGGTGAAAACTGAGAAGTGGGTGCGGGAATGGCAGGACACAGCGAGGTACAGAGTGAGGGCCTATGTCACCGGTGCAGAGCTTCTTTCATTCTGTCAAAGGCTGATGGATGGGTTGAGCCATTTAGATTGTCTCCTTCTCAGCAGCCCTGTGATGGCCTAGTTGTAGTGCTCATCAGAGAAGGCCCTGGGTCTGACAGCACCTCCAAGGTTTTTGAAACAGGAAAATTGCCATTTCAAACCTTTAAATTGTTTTCTGTCTCTCAGATTTAAATTTGCATTTATCATTGTAACAGTGTCTCTTTTTCCAGGGGAATCACTTCAAGGTCTTTTAGATATTAGAACTTTAACCAAGTTCCTGGAGAAAACAAAAAGTTTGACTCACTTGAATGTAGGAAGTCTAGCCAGACATCAAATTCCAGAAACTGTAAAATGAACTATTCTGTGGCTTGGTGGAAAAGTTATGTTTTCGCTATGTATATGTCAGGTGGCTTTAGAGATCCTGACATTTTTCTTCGAATGGGATATTGCTAGAGACGTACAGTACAGTAGCACAAGCATGTGGGAGCATGTTTCATTTATAGAGTGACAGTTACACTTCAGTGTACGGGGTTTGGATAGACCTTACATCTAAATATAAAATGTGATACTATTATCACCAAATAAGTACTGAAGTGATAGGATTCCTTTCTTTATATTTTCATTACAAGGAAAGATTGGACTTCCCTACAAGTAGGTACCGTCATTGTTAATATCCTCAGAAGGAGGCTGACTGTGTAACCAGGGCCAGTGAAAATTCTGAAGGAGACGAAGCTCCATGAAGAGCTGCATTGGGTCCAAGCAGGAGCGACAAGCCTTTTAAAGACGAATGCCAAGCTGCACCCCAAGACCCACGTATTCATCCCAAAGTGCCAGCACTGCAATTCAACCTGATACTGGGCTTTATGTTTAGGAAAAAACAACTCACACATTAACAAAGAAAAAACAAGAAGCACATGTGCCATAGTATCATCACCACTGGGCTAGAGTAAAGAAAACCATTTTCGTCTCTCTGGCTTTCCACGTTGACCTTAGAGTCTGAAGAGCAGACGCCACTCAGGACACTGAAAGGCAAGCTGTCCCATTCTGTCGCCACCTGGCAATCGCAAGTCAGGCGGGGCAGGGCCCAGGCTGGGCAGAGCGGAGCTCCATCTGGGCCAGTGCAGTCGGTGGTCAGCACGCACCGTAGTTAACAGCACGAGCTCTGGAGTCCAATTTTGACTCCATCACTTGTTAGCTGGCCAAATCACTTTACCTCTGTCTGTGTTTCCATTTCTTCGTATATAAATAGAGACAAAAAAGGGCATCTGCTTATGTATTAATGGCCCACTGAAGTAATGAACATGTATGAACTCCTTCCTGTGCTGTTTTTCCTATAGTGCAAATCATAATACATAATTATTATGATTAATATTATCTCTTCCTCCTCATAAGAATGTACATTTAACAAAGGGAGGAAATTTGTCTAATCCTTAGTGTGGGAATTTTTATAGTATTCACAGAATAATTAATACTTAACCTGTGGAGGGCCTTAATCAATGTTTTTGGACCAAATAAAACAGAGCTGAAGGACACTCGTGAGGATAAGCACCCTAACACCAATGTTACCTTTGCCTCCTCTTTCCGCCTATTACCCACAGTGTGCAGTACCAACTCTGCGCAGTCCAGCCTGCTCCCTTGTGCACCAGACAATTTGAAGCAGCCGATTTCATGGCCTGCTGCTCCTGCTCTGGCATTTTCTGGCCTGCCCCGTGGGAAACCACCAGAAATCACAGGGGCCCCATTGCAGTATTTAGTTCTGGTCACAAGCCAGCAAAGTCAAGACATTGGTCTCATAGTGCAGAAAAGAGGTGGGAAAGAAAACATTAACACTATTTCACTTTTATTCCAAGGACCCAGAGCTGATTTGAATAGCATTACAAGGATATAAGGTCTATCATGATTTATTGTTTCTTGCAGCAGGTGCTTTTTTTTTTCACCTTTGGGATAATAAGATAATAAAATAATGAAAACACTACCAGCAATAAAAGTATACCTACGATGTTTTAAAGTACTCTTCTAAGCCCTTCACGTGGGTTACCATGTTTTCCCAAAAAGTCACAGCTACGTAGCATTGCTGTAGCCAGTTTTACATGATGAAACCAAAGTTCCCAAGTTGGAGGGATTATGTCCACTGTTGCTCAGTGAGTGAACTGGGGAGAGGGACCCTATCACTGATGACATCAGGGTCCCGGCTTTTTTTGTCCGTGCGTGAATGTGCAGCACTGAGGATTGAACCCGGGGCCTTCTCACTGAGCCGCATCCCCAGCCATTTATAAATTGTCTGGACATAAAAGTCACCTTAGAAGCTACTGGAAAAACAGCAGCTTATTGAGTCTTACTAGCTTTGCAATGCAGCATAGTGGGTTTCAGCACAGACTTAGTATATTTGATGATACCCTGAGGATCGTACTTTGAGAAATGTAGCTATTTATAATGCAAATCTACTGAAGCCTTTAAAGAAGGGGTAAAATAAAGAACGTGGGCACATCCTAGTTCCACAGTATACCCCTCTTGGGACTTGAAGAACGGCCTAGAAGAGAGAACTTCATGGGGGACTTTTCAGGAAGCATCCAGCAATCCAAGTGAGCTGGGGCTACACTGAGAAGCTAGAGGCTATTGCAAGTGGCCTTGTAGGCAGCATCTACTATCCGGGATTTTTTTTTTTTTTCCAATAGAGTCAGGCCCCATTGGCTGGGAAAAAGTAGTGTGCAGATGGACACCTGCTGCTAGAACTACCTCTCCACAGGAAACAGACTCCTCAGAAACAAAGACGCTCGATGTGCAAGCAGATGAGTCAACCTGAAATACTTTGAGCAGTGAACTTGTTGGGCTTTGTTATCATTTGCATCTAGAGGCACTCTCCTCAAAGCCTCAAGAGCTCACAGTCAGGGCTTTTCAAAGAGGGTTGGATCACCAGAGAACCAGAGTTACATGTGCTGTTAAGATGTAGGGCCTGGTTCAAAGAGACGGGTCACCGGGCAAGGGACCTACAGGCTTTGTCTCTACCTCCAGTTCCTCCCTGCCTTCTCTGCTTCCTTAGTACCAAGAGACAAGCAACTTTCCTCTGCTCAGCTCCTTCCTCCGTGTCCCAACCAGGTAAGGTCTGAAACTTCTAAACTAGGAGCCAAAATACATCCTTCCTTCTCTAAATTGTGGGTTTTGGGTATTGTGTCCCAGCAAAGAAGAAAGTATTGTGGGTTTGGGGAATTGTGTTCCAGTAAGAAGACAGACTCCAAAGACACTTGTGCCATGAAATGACACTGAGTGTATTTCATAGTAACAATTGTTTTTGATAAACTCAGTAGTCATGATGCCTAGGACGTGGCACCATATCACGGTTTAAGGGAATCAAGTACACTATCCACTTATTCAATAACTGCAAGGAACTTACCACAGCAAGTAAGGATAGCGGCAAGGACAAAAGTGACTCAGACTCATCATCTTTCTGTGGTAGAAGAGATGATACAAAGTGACAGAACTGATGATGTACCCAGGCCCAAGGAGAGGCCTAGGTAAGAGTATAGTCCCATTCCAAACCAGCAGCTGTGGCTCCTGGTTGAGAGGATAATCCAGTAGCCAGTGGGCCTTGGAAAAGGGGTGGGCTGTGTGCACAGAGACACATGGGAAAGAAATCTGGGCCAAGAAAATAGCTCGAGGAAATGGAACTAACTAGAGATAGCCAATTAGGGATCAAAACCATGGGAAACAGGAACTTAACATAAACTGATGCTTAGGATGTATAAATGGATGAAAGACTAAGAATAACAAAAGATAAAGCAAACTACATTTATCCAGCATTTATCACGTTATGGAAATGCTCCAACGACCTTGAATGTGTTGGTTGTGAATGTTGCAGCAACCTTAGGGTGTGGAGCTCAAGGCTGACAGAGGGCCTTGTGTATCAGGCTAATATGTTCTGAAATTTTTCCTCAGGCTTAGGGATCTCAAACTGCTATGTACTGTCTGCTTCTTGATTTGGAGGTGCTGCAGAAGGGTCCTAAGAGGTAAGAAAGGGAATCTGGGAGGAAAAGACCCCTCAAATTCTAAACTAAAACTAAAACTTTAGCTAAAGATGATCTGTCCTATGTTTTACTATCTACATTTCCAAAGCTGCATTTAGAGAAAATATTACTTTTATAGTTTTTTAAAACACATCCATAAATTATTTTTAGTAGAGAATGGTCATGATAGAAGTTGAATATCAACACCCAAGTTTAATCTTAGAGTTAGTGTAAGACTGTATGCAAAGGAAAGTCCGTTTGAAAGTCACTTAAATAGTCCAGGCAAGAGACAGTGGAACCTAGGCCTGATGTTATGCATTGGTTTTGTTTGGTGCAGGGGAGCACAGAAGCATAGACTGACCCTTTAGTAGGCATGGACCCCGGGTGGGAAGAACACAGAGCAAGGGGGACAGGAAGAGTGTGTTGAGCAGAGTCCATGGAATGAGAGGAAGAGCTCAGGTCTGGCTGTAATGAAGCTGTTTTCATACCACCTTCTCCCTGTGTGGAGAAGTATCTTTTCCCTTGGGAAGCTCTCTGCCGTTATTTTATACCCAGTATAGCATCTCTAGTGAAATAAGACTTTGATAAATCTGTACTGATCTAATTTGACTATCACATGACATCATCTCAAGTTCAAGTTTTAGACAAGTTGGATGCAGAAGGTGCCTTTGCTTTGATTTTAAGCAGCTGGAAGGAATGAGACAAGCCTTTTCAGATAGGTCGTGAGCCATGAATTCAAAAGGCAAAGTGAGCAGAATATAAAATTATCGTTTCTACAGCTAGAAAGGCCCAGGTTCAAATCTCACCTTGTCCATTTCTAGTTGTGCCCCTTTGGGGAAGTTTTCTTAATATTCAGTCTCTGCTATCGCATTTATCAAATGAGGTCAATAATACCTGTCTTTCTGAAATGTTGTGATAAAACACGGTGATGATTTGGGTAATGCTCCAGCACACTGCTTGAATGTTGAGTAGGAGTTATATAAATAATCACAAACGTATTCCTCAGACTGTGTTAAAGAAACTATTCTCTCCAAGATTGTATCTGTATCCAAGGCCATACACTTTAATATGGATGTGTTGTGTGTGTAGAAAGCTATTTTAGGAATTAAAATGACACCTGTGATATTTTCTAAAATGTGTAGAGGGACAAATCCACTAGACCAGGCTGTGAGTGAGGGTTTACTTCAGTGCAGTACTGGGAGAAAGCAAAAATTATTGTATGACTGTATTAGAGACTTAAGAAATTTCACTAAGGTCATAAAATTTCATTATAAGTTTCCCTGGGTAGTTCAGAAATTAACAGAGAACTGAGATTACTTCAGAAAGTACTTTGTCTTTTTAAATCATAAGCACTGAGGTTTATTTATACACTTCAAGGATGATTTTTTTTCTTTTACTTTTACCTTTAGAGGGGAACTACATACTATATATCTTAATTTTAAGAAGTCTAGGCTCCTGATTTGAAAACAGTAATTGTGAGGCACTTGGAGGTGAAGTCAAACACCAAGGATTTAGTACCAAAGCCGTGTGCAATTTGCATAGACTACAAAAGTAATCAATCTTGCATTGTTTAAGTTCAGTGTGTACACAGCCGTTGATGACTTTGCCTGGGAGAATCTTTTTCAAATGCTGTTTTCCATTCAAAAGAGCCTGCTGAATAACATAGAACCTCCGCCGTGTGACAAGGGTCTACTGCCCAAGAGGTGTCTCTGTGTGGGACTGACGGGGACACCAGGGCAGCAGGCAGCACCTGGGACATCAGCAGGTGCTCTTCCTGAGTGGCTGAGGAGACTTCCTCTGAGAAGCTCTGCTTCAGGTTTCTCCAGGCACAGTTGGGGCTTGGCACCAACCCGGAAGGAAAGTGAGTACGTTCCCACTGTGATTGCTGAAACTGGCTTATACAGGCCAACGAGATCTCACTGTATATAATCTAAAATTTAAGAAGCTAATTATCGAACATGGGTAGTTTGGAACAGGCCATGGTGGGAGTATTTAAATCATGGAGAAGGGAAGACCCTATATTCCAACCCCTACAGAGCTAGTTAGCTGGCATACAGTTGCCAATGTTGCACATAATACTTTTGTCTTTTCTACAATCAAGATCTATTCAAAGGCACCTCTGCCGCCACTTTCTCGAATGTTCAAACCTAAGATTGTGTCATGACTTAATCCATTTTATTTTGGTAAACATTTTGAGTAACTACGTTGGAGGCATTATCTATAACATTCTGTATAATGCTTAGTTTTTAACAAGTTCCTTACTAGTCCTGGGACACACACCTTGCTATTGAAAATCTCCAATGAGAGAACTGGGACTCACAGTGCTCAAGAAACTGGCCTGCATGACATTATGGGCCATCAGTAGCCAAAGAAGAGTCAAAATCCACCAAGCACATCCCTTCCAGCACCAGACACAAACTGGAGGAATGTGTTTCAGTGAAGTGCCTCTGAATGTGGAAAGGCAACAAGGATCAGTTTCTGCACATTCCTGAACTTGTCATTTCTTTTGCCTCTTAAAGACGAGGCAAAAGATACGCTGTGTCTTCCTTCACCATCTCACAGAGAGAAATGAATGAAACCTTCAGCCTCAGAGGCTGCTTGGCTAGCATGTACATCTCAGTGGTGGGATGGCCATCCTGATGAGTTATTTCTACAGTCTGACAGATTTTCTCAGAAGATGATATACCTCTGAAGAGCAATAACGTCCCAGATGGCATCTTCAATGAGGTATCTGAATGGCCGTTAATTCCAAATCAATGTGATTAGTCAGAGTGAGTTGTGTGTTTGTGGAGTGTGTGTGTGGGTGTTCCCAACGGCAAGCTTGCTTGATTTAAAAAGGGGAGATGCGGAGATTCTTTGAGAAAGCAGCTGCAGGGTGGGAAAACCGTGGGCAGGATGGGAAGTGAAGGATAATGAACGTGAGTTATCTCGTGCTGCACGGCACCTACTCAAGCCTCAAACAGAAACTGGGGAACCATTACATATGGATTCACTCACTTGCTCCTTTCCTTTTTGCATGGCACCATCATGGCACCATGGCTTATGCTAAGGACAGAACAGTGGAGAAGACATTGGTGGCCATTTTCCCTATGGAGATGTGGAAAGGAGGAAGTCATGATGAAATTATCACACACTCAATCATTTAATTATAGTGATCCTAAGTGTTCCAGTGGAGAGCTATGGAATGTTAGAAGAGCACATAACACGGCATCCAGTGTAGGTCAGGGGCATCAGGTGGGCTCCCTTAAGGAAATACTTGGCTGTGACGTGGCAGAAGAACTATAGGAAGACGTACGAATGAAGAGCTTCAAAAAGAGGAAAAATCAAGTCAGACAGCTCTGACAGAAAAGAGCTTCTGTGTCTGGTACACAACGCGTGAAGAGGCACAAAGCAGAGCTAGAGCCAGAGCCAGATGGAGAAGCAGGGGTCAGTCCTGCAAGGCCTGCTAGGTATTTTCTGATGTGACAAGTTTATTTGAAGTTCAAAGAGGATCAAATGAAAGGCTGAAGGTTTTTTTCTTTTCAAAGGTAATTTAGGCTAGTAGAGAAAAGTAAAATGTAAAATAGAAAGATGTGGAGTTCTGGGGCCTTGAACTCATGGCAGACATTTCTCAGTATTCCTTAGGGCCTCTGTGACTTGCCCCTACTTTGCCATCCAAGAACACTACGAGAGTGATATACAGAAGTGGGGGTGCTACTAAGCGATTGGGGAGTATAAAATTGTGGGTTGGGTCAGAGATTTAGCTGAGTGGTTCCAGTGTCTGCATAGGAAGCGCAAGGTCCCTGGTTCAGTCCTGGTAACTACATACAACAATACCAGGCGTGGTGACTCACATCCACCAGCAATCAGTACCACACACCACAGTGCTGGGCTTGGTAGCTCATGGCTGTAATCCCAGCACTCAGGAGGCAGAGGCAGGAAGATTGCTGTGAATTTGAGGCTTACCTGGGCTACCTGAGCTCAGGGCCAGTTTGAACTACAAAGAGAAACCCTGTCTCAAAAAAAAAAAAAAGGGTTTAACAGTGTCTGATTGTTGTTTTCTCTAAGCTTTGTGTCACATAAAAGCTGATACTGACTGTCTTCCATACTCCTTAACTTATCCCTGTTGTCTTTTGGAGAATCTGTTGGGCAGCTTGTAACAAAGGGAGTAAGAAATTCTTCCCTCATATGTTCACCATTTGAAAGACTTCAACTGTGGCTATTCTTTTTTTTTAAATTGACCTTATTGGTACATTTTATACATACATTATGATCACATTCAACATTGAGAATTTGTATCTGTACGTGACACATCTTGATTCTCTTTTTTCCCCTTCCTCTGCCCTCCCTACATACATGCATAAACTTTGTTCCCTTTTTTCTATGCATTTTTTCTTTCTCTTCTTTACTTTCCTCTACTTTACCTTTCCTTTTTGCATGTTTTCTTCCTATTTCACATTATCTATCATACCTCTTAAAACTCCTTTACACCTTCAGTTTTTTATACTAGGGAAAAGATATGGTATTTACACATCTATGTCCTATTTATTTCACTTCTGATTATACCCTCAGGTACATCCATTTGCATATAAATGACTCAAAGCTATCATTCTTCATGGCTGAGTAACATTCCATTTTATATATTTTTAAAAAATCTTTATCCAGTCTCCAATTGCTGGCCATTTGAGCTACTTCCAAGATTTATCTATCCCCAACTGGGCTGCTATAAACATGGGTGCACATATGACAACATGGTATAATTCTTTTAATTCTTTCCTATATATCTCTCTTAAGGGAATAGCAGGGTCAAATGAGACCTAAAGTCCTAATTTTTTAAGGAACCCCCATATTGATCTCCTTAGTGGTTGTACCAGTCTATATTCCAAACGGAGCTCAGGGCCAGAGCACTGTGGGGAAGGTGGGACAGTCCTGCACCAGAGGCCTACCTGAGCAGGAGCAGCACTTACCCCTGCTGTGGCTATTGAATACTGTCTCTGATGGTGGATGGGACAAGTTGATCTTCTCTGTCGAACTAATGCCAGCACTCTTGAGCAGCCCTGCCCTGGTCCCAGCTGCGCCCTTGGATCTATGCTGGCCTTAGGGGTCTAGTATGCAAAGGGTGTTCTTTGTCCTCAGGGAACTCTCTGACGAATGGCCCATTTGATAATATGAAATACAGTCGTACAAAAGCAATGATAAAAAGAAATGTGAGGTCCTAGGGGAGTAGAGAGGAAGGAGCTAGTAACACGGCATTGACGACTGTGTGGAGGAACTAGTTAACTGCACTAAATTTTCAGTAATGGATAGGAGTTGACCACGGAGAAAATAGCAGGAAATGGTGGAAGTGGACTGTGTCAGCCATCAGTGGAGATTTAGAATAAGAGACCTATGAGTCCTCGTCGTTTTGAACCATGCAACCGAATTCTATGAGAGTTCCCATTTGTATTTTCTGTCAAGAGGGCTAGTTGCAAAATAGTACAACACAAGTTTTGGTTGTATTTTGCAGCAATATGTGTGACTTCAGATAAAGCACTTACACTTAAGGTCTGGGCATATTTGCTTATTTTATTTTTTTATTCTCTGAAGATAGGGGATAAGATTTGTGTGTTTGATTACTGACATACTATCTATAACTTTTTCTGTAAGAAAATAAAGTTGGAAAAACCTGAAGTCATTTAATATCTACCATCCAGTTGATAATTACACATACATATTTTTCTTTTGTGTTTCTGATTGTCACTGAGAACAACCTTGTCAGTGTTTTGAACGTCAGAAACAACCTTGAGACAGTTTCTTCATGTGCAAAAGGAAGAGGTCTGGTGAAGATTCCCTGGGGGGGGGGGGGGCGGTGATCTAAATATCCTGCAAAGACTCACGTGTCCCAAGGCTTAGTCCCCAATGCAGCCGTGTTCAGAGGCGGGAGTTTGGGGAGGGATTGTGTCATGAACACTGTAATCTCATCAATGGGGTTAGTTTAATGGACTAGTGAAAGGCGATAGAGACTTGGGGAAGTGGGATCTTGTTGGGAGCAGTAATTCACTGTGGGGATGTTCCTTTCAGGTGTCTGTTTTGTCTTGGATCGCTTCCTTTCATGTTCACTTTGCTTAGTAGTAACCCTTAGGTGAGCAGCCTTACTCCCTGCCACGATGGTCTGCCTTGCTACAAGCTTAAAGGCAAGAGCATGGTCTGACATCTCTGAAACCATCAGCCAAAGTAAACCTTTCTCTGCATCTATTAATTATCCCAGGTATTTTGTCACAGTGACAGAAATCTCACTAACACAATGCTCTTCTACCACTGAAACCTGATGACTGATCCAAAGACAGTTTCAATTAACAGAACTTTACACTGCTTTTTCCTGCTGAGGACTGAATCTGTATACTCCAGTGGACAAGGGAGATGTATCTACTAGGTCCTTAGTAATTTTTTTATTGAAATCTTAAATAAAACATGAGCAATCTCCAGTGTTGCCTTGCATTATTTCTATCTTCAATTGAAGTAAAACTTCTAAAAATTTTTTCTAAATATTGAATACTAGCACTAATTGCTTGCATAAAGGGATTTTGTTACTTTAAGATATCCTCATTCATTTCGGGATGCATTTTTAAACTTCAAACACTTGTAATACCATTTACTTTATTGTATTTAGGAACTGTCAACTTTATATTAAAACATTACTGTACATGAAACTGTGAACAAAAAAAGCTGCCAATTAAACCATGACAGGAAATTCTTATCACTTCAAGTTTTAAAAATCGACTGAAATAACTTTTTTGGTCAGGGACTTTGTCACACACAACTCTCATGCATTTGCTATAAAGAACAATATATACTGGATAAAGTATTCATAGAACTTCTATGTTTTTCAGAGTTGAAATCTTCAGCCTCTATTCGACTCAGTTGTCGATACCGTCTTTCCCATATTAAGACCATTTATGATACAGCATTTTCACAAAGATAATAGCATTATTTTAATAGGATCCTTCCCCAACCCCAACCCCTGGCTTATTCTACAGTTCTTAATGTGTATAATGTATATTTGCAGACAATGAAAATACATTGTTTTCTGCCTGCCAGAGCAACAGCATTTGGATTTGAGAGAACCTAAAATGTGGAAAAAAAATGTATACAAGAAGGTCCAAAAATTGTGGAAAACATTAAAACTACAAGTTTAAAACTCATGTGAGATTCATTGACTGGCTTGGGATTTACTCTGATCACTAGAAAACTGGATAATTATCCAATGATGAGACTAGAGTCACATTTTCAACTCCAGGAACAATATTTCACTTCCTGAAGTCGGAAAGGCACCATGGTGACTGTTTTATTGTTCCTGTTAAAATTCCATCTTGGACCCCAAACTCAACAGCATCACTTAACACTGATCAAATTGCACCTTGGTGACAAGCCCAGTACCATATGACTCTTCCAAGAAAATGGGAACATTCATTTGGCAATAACAAGAACCACAAGAGTCTGAATGATACAAAGGAGAACTTTTCCCTCTGAGTTTACATTTTATCTCATCAATTTCTTGTTTCTATTTCACTCTGAAAATTGCTGCACAAATCTTTGGTAAAATGGTGCCTGTTACAAAGACTTTTTTACTCACCTTCTGCTCTTAGCATTTGCTTTTTTTCCTCTATGCACCTGACAGGCCAGGTAACTGAAATGACCTCTCCCCATGGGATGGATGGGGTGTGCGTGGCACAGCCTGTGGAACACATGCTGATCCTAAAACTATAGAAAAACACCCTCTGTGTCCTTGGTGAGACATCCATAGGTTTCTTACTAACAAGCAAACTTTATGTTGTCATAGATGAATTATCTATTCTTCCAGATTCTATACAGCGAACCTCTATATACAGACCTCAGACACAATGACATAAAAAATCCTTACCTTCTAAAAGTTCACTAATAATAAAACACCTAAGATAAGCAAAGAATTCAAAAACAGTTTTAAATGCTAAGTATAAATTTATCATATAAAGAGTGTAATGAAAGGCTCTGGAACCCTCAGAGTAGGAAGGGGAAGGGGACACATTTTCATAGTAGAAGGTAAGTTTTCCATTAGGTTGAATTATGAGCTTGATGGACTCAGGTGAGTTTAGACACAACTTTTCCCACTTGAGTGCTAAATTATACCTGGATCAAGTCAACTTCTCAAAATTATTATGCTCTTTTCTAGAGGCTACCAAAGATCTCTGAAGTTTCATAAAAATGATGATATATACATATATATATGTATATATATGATCTATATGGCAAATATTAGTAAATATCAATAAAAAATTACTGGGTACTCATGAAAACTTTTAGAGCAAATAACTGTAAAATACAGAGATTTATAGACTTTAGGGTGTTTGACTTAAAAGTTGGATAGTTCATCATTCTTTTTCTTACACCCACTTCTCTGCCTTTGTGATTTCATTTTGACAATAAAGTTGACTCATCCTAATTTCCAAATACTTTTGACCAATTCTTGGGGACATGCATTTTTTTCTCCCCACAATCATGAGAGAGTAAGTTTCTCCCCAGTTAAGAAATAAGTTCTAGTCTTATGTAAATTTTCCTAGTTTATGATATTTCCAGTGAAGTAGTCATTGTTCTCCTTGGTTTGGTAAATGTAGTGTGCTTAGTGATACACTATTTGTAGAAGAGAGGAGAATATGAACCTGTGACCTTCTTGGGAAGGGATGAATGCACAAATGAAACTCGGTCATTGGACAGAAGAGAAAGGAGGGACATGTCTATAGGTAGAGAGCTATGGATGTCCACTGAAGCCATCCTGACTAACATCTCTTTAAGTCAGGAAAGTTCCATTGCTTATTTAGATCATGGTGACAAATTTTAAAAAAAAACATTAATGGACTGGTGTTTTTTGTTTGTTTGTTTGTTTGCTTTTCTTTCAACAAGGTTCATTACAAGTCACCTTACTCAGACAAGATCATTTTGGTCTGGAGTGTTCCCCAGAAAACTAATTAGCAAGCATTAGCTGCTATAGTACCCTGCACCTGAAGCATACTTGAATCTACTCATACACTGTACAGATCCTTCCCATTTTCACAGCATTCAATCTTCCCTGAGAAGATCTTCTTCAGGGAAAATACAATCTTCCCTGAGTCACCCCCATTGACTCTAATATCCTGCAGACTAATGTCCTATTGTGAATTCCCTGTGTCCACAGCCTGGACCATCATAGCACAGACTATAAGGACAGTCACTCTGTTATGTCAGGAGCTGCCAAAAGCTGGCAGGAGCCTTGGAAACCATCTAGTTTAAGTCATTTGTTTTAAAAATGTTACAAATGAAAGACAAAGGTTTCAGTTGGGTTTAGCAAACAGGTTAAAGTGCACAGGGGGTCAAAAGTGAAATAGATGGTGAACTCAAGAATCTTGATTCACATCCTGAGTGCTCTTCTTCTTTAGCTTATGATGAATACTTTAGAACATTCCTTTTTTTTTTTTCTACACTTAACTGCATTACATGTTTCTCAAAGCTGAAAAGTAGACTCATATCCATTTTGCCTTCTTGGATGCATGCCATAACTTCAAAAATGTAGTAGGTCTTTATCAAATATTCATTGAAACTAGCTGCAGATTATAAAACCTACATTGGATACATCTCCAAGGAACCAGTTTAAACTTTTTATTGGTTGTGTGATGTCCATCAGCAATGTTTCCATTTATACATGGCCTTGGTAATGCTATCTTCACAGCACTATTATGAAGACAATAAAATAACAAGGTGAAAAGTCCATTGGGTGATCTGCCATATATTGGTCAATCAATGACTCTGGAATGGGAAAGGAAAGAAATCATTCCAGAAGTATGTGGTATTTTAGGGATGATAGGCACTGCTATGGTTTGGGTATAATTAGTGTGTGTCCTACAGATGTTCATGCATTGGTGTCTTGGTCTCCAGTACGGCCTTATTAAGAGATGGCAGAGCCTTTAAGAGGTTGAGCTTAGAAGGAAGTCATTAGATCACTGACATTACTGCCCTCAGAAGAGATTAAGGTAGTTCTCCATGACCCTGGTTAGTTTTTGTAAGAGGGTTACTGTGTAAGTGTAAGACTAGTTCTTCTTTACTCTCTTATTTCTTGTCTTGCTAAATTGCCTCTTCCTCTTTTGTACTCTACAATGATGTCATTATCATGAGACAGAGCCAAGGGGGCTCACCTTAGAGCTGAGCAATTATTAGTGCAATGCTATTGCACCTCCAAACTGTGACATAAATAGTCCTCTTTTTCTAAAGTATCTAGCCTCAGCTGTTTTTTTATAGCAATAGAAAACATACTAAAACAAACACTGAAGTTTGAATAATGGTCACCCAAAGACCTATATGTTACAGGCCTGGGTTTCTACTCATGGCCCTCTTGGAAGGCAGGGGAAGCTGTAAGATGTTGAGCCTACTTGGAAATCTTCCAGTCATACAGAAGAATGAGTTCAAAGGGACTTTGGCCTTTCTCCCTTTCTCTTTCTTCTTGACCACCATGAAGAGAGGAACTTCCTAGTGCTGGTAAACTCCCTGACATTTTAAAAGGAGTGTATGTTGAATATATTATGTGATCATGAGAAGTTGCAAAAACAGTATAAAAAGATCCCTCACACAATCACCCAGTCACTCCCAGTGGTGATACCTTACATAACCATTGTGCAGAATCAAACACAACAGTCTACTGAGTTGACTCTGAACTCACCAGTTTTTGCATGCACTTGTTTCATCTTCGTATGCAGTTAATGCATTTTAAACTGGAACATTATAGTGTAGCCATTTATAGGGCATATAGGAAGAGGGAAAGTTCACAATTCAAGCAACAATTCCTTATTCACCAATGTCCTTTCTTGTGTCCAATGCAACAGACATGACCTTTTTCCAATGATGGCATCTTATCAGAATATAAAGTGATCAATCTCAAACTCCAGGCAATCCAGGTGATGTGTGAGAGTCCAAAATTGACCAGCTGTTGAGTGCTGCTGATGGCATCCAGTATCATTTGTTTTATTATATGTCACTGTTGTCAGTTGACATTAGATTTTTATTTGAATTGTGATGAAAATGTCAAAATGGTAAAGCAGAAGGTGCTTAGGCCTTAGGGTGAGACAAACTAGGATTTGCAGCCTAACATTCTGCCACATGCCAGCTTTCCGACTGTTCAGTGAATCTTTATCTGTGAAATATGCACGCAGATATCATCAATTTAAAGAGGTGCAATAGCAATTGAGAGGTGCTCAGTTATTAGGGAATTACTCTCCGTATTTCCTACAACTTTTCTATTCTATACACATTACTGATATCACCTATCTTCACACTGAGACATACTACCTGACTAATATAGTTTAAGGAGAAGAGGCTTGACATGATTCAGCTTTGGGTGATTTAGCCCATGGCTGACTGGCTTCAAGGCAGGAATATAATGGCAAAAGGGCATGACACAGAGGACAGCTGCTCACCTCAAGGGAACTGGGAAGCTATGAGTAACGGGAAGTACCAGGGACAAGAATAAACCCTTCCTCATCAGGAACCCAAAGAGCCACCTCTAATCTGGGCTCACCTGATAGCAGCACATTCAGCCATTAATTCATCAGTGGACGTATCCACTGAGGTGTACAGTGTTCCATGATCCAATCATTGAAAAGCTCCACCTCTGAATTTGCCTGCCTGTAGAACATTTTAGATTTATACCATAGCACAATGTTTGCTTTTTTGTCTTCAGAACTATAAACTTCTCAATGGTGTTCCAAGTATTCACACAATTCTTTGTTATTTTCTCTTCTCCATGACCTAGTGAGACTCTCAGAGATGAGTCGCCTGAAGTCACACAGGTAAGAAGGGGTGGAACAGACTTAATCTCCTGTGTCATGATTTCAAACTCTGTGCTCTTCCTCGTGTACTCAGCTATTGCTCAGGTGCCAAAGGGGTTGTCAAAATTCTACTGAGGAAGAGAGATGAAATAACTTTGGATAATTTAGGGAAGAAGGAAGAAAAGCTTTCAAGTTTGTAACACAGCCAAACCTGGAGTGTGAGTTCATTTCCTTCAAGGGGGATGCCCAGGAGCGCCTGGTAGTGACAATGAGTTTTGTTTTGCTTTATGTATTTCCTGTGGCATAGAAAGGATATTTTTATCCTTTCTCCTGTTCACTGCCAAGTCATCTGTTAGGCTGTCCATTAACTGACAATATATGGTATGTTTTTCTTTTCTACTCTAACCAGAGTGTTAGACAATAGATTATTTTGTAGTTTCTCTTAAGAACCTGTTAGGGGGGTAATGAGCAAACATCCTGGCAAATGGTATTGGGCAGAGGACAACTAGGCAACACATGTAATTATTTTTCTTAGTTAAAAACGGGAAGCTACTTGTGCCCCTTTGGGAAGGGAATATACGACATGTTCCACAAACATATCTTGTTCAGTAGCTGCTGTCTCATCAGGGTAAGTATCTCTGCAGCTCCATGTACAGAAACATTGAAAAACACAGCTGCTTTATCTTTAGCATTTGCTTCCATTCCTTCCCATCTTCACTCAGAAGTGTGCGTGTATGTGAGCAGAGTGGGTTTGAACTGGAGCTTGGCAGGGCCTGGGCTCTGGTGTGAGGGGAGAGTGTGGCATGCAGGCTGGGCCTTGGAGATTGGAGAGAAGTCCTGAATCCTCCGCTGCTCCCATCACCCTGAGCAAACTTTCAGATTTTCTAAGTTTTCTTTATACTCTCATTTATAAGTTGTGGGTTCTAATACTTTCATTAGAGTCTAATTATGATAATTCAATAAGACAATGTGCTTTAAATAGCTAAAACAATACCCTGGCATAGAGTGGGTATTCCATAGTTATGTTCCTCAAGTCACTCATCTTGTGATGCATTTGTTCATTCACTGAAGAGAAAGAGGTAAAAAAAAAAAAACTATGTATGTATTATGTCTTAAAGAGCCCATGAAATCTTGCCTGATTGTCTACTTAACCCATTTTATCATCTTGCATGGCCCCAAATCTCTTGGCAATGAGACTCTGGCCACTGAGAGCAGGGCCAGTATGTTGGGAGTAAATCTGGACTCTGTCTAGTTACAGGGCTGGTCTTAGTCTCCTTGTTGCTGAACCAAGTACCTAACGTTCACAAGTTTCTTAGGGAAGGGTTTATTTAGCTCACAGTTTGTGGAGGTTTTGGTCCATAGTTGGCTGACTCCAAGGCAGGGTGGGTTGGCAGAGGGTCACTGCAAAGGAGAAACAGTTCAAGCGGGCAGAGGCAGAAAAGCCAACAAGCAAAGGACCTTAGGAGTTTTTTTCTTCCCCTCTTGTACTCTACGCTCTTAGGATCAGAGCAGTGCCAAACCAATTAGTGGCCTGACTTAGTAATCATATACCTTTCATTGTAGCATTGTGCCAGGAATCAATCACATTCCAGATCCAGCCACTTGTGCAAAAGCCCAACTGTGACCACCTGAGGCTTTGGGGAGACATCTAGACACAAGCCATGACAGTACCCCAGGAATCTTCCCTCTCCCGAGGCGGGATGGGTGGAGGCAATTCTTTAGCTAATTTGCCAGTTACATGGAAGATTGCTTCCTAAATCACAAAGCTTTTGAGATTAAAGTGGTAATTACCACACAGAGATTTCCCAATGTGTTCACTTGTCTGTATCCAGTACTGGATAATTGGCTGGGGTTCTGAGTGGCCTTTCAGTGAGATTTAAGTGTCTTTTCTTTCTCTGACTGAGACCCATCACCTTTCCATGCCTAGCATGGAAGTCTCTCTTGCAAAGCCTTTCTTGACTCCTTTTCTCTAATCCAAGCCAGATAGTTACTCCAGATCCATACAATGATGCCAAGCATAAGACTCTCCGTACCTGGTGAAATTCTGTATGTATTTTGAGCTGTTTGCCTCTGTAGTCTCAGAATAAATTTGAAGTTAAAGATCATTATCTTTGGTGACTGTCCTGGCACCTGTCACAGAGCAGGTGTTCCATGCTTTTGAGTGACACAGATCAGTCCTCTATTAAGGCTGGTGTCATTTGTAACTTAAGAACAGGCCTCTTCTTTTTCTGCTGTGTGACAATCAACCTGACCGTCACCAAATCTGACCCATCTTCACATGACCTGCGTGAAGTCTCCGCAGGCTCTAAGAAGAGCAGACTGCTTCCTTGGGGGGTAGGATTATACTTAAGCTCCAGTAGTCTTCTTGGAGCTTTCTCCGTGTATCTTGGTTGAGGTTAGATTTGCCACGTACACAGAGAAATAAAACAAAAGTGTCTTCATTGTCCCGAGCTAAAGAGATTCATACATAGTCAGTCATGGTGGCTTCTTTTCTGGGGGTCTGCAGAGATCCAGAGTTCTATTTTTCTACCCATCACAAGCTTAGGGTCATTTCATGATTCATGACTGTTGCTGGAAGCGCAGCCAGCAAGGTCCAGTTTTAAGCAGAGGGGTGTAAGGAAAATGAGAGAACAAAGTGGAGATTTCCCCCCTAATGGTTTATAACTGCTGTGGTCCCAAAACATCATGTATCTGGAAAGTGCTTTGATTGTGAGAACTTACAGCTGAGTTGCTGTGAGGAGGTGGCATCTGGTTCAGACAGACAGGTCACCCTGGAAGTGACCTGGAAGGGTTCTCCCTCTTCTTGGCTCCTCCCTTGATTCTCTGCTTCCTGGCCACCATGATATGTCTTTCTCCTACCTAAACCCTTCCATCATGACTTCCTGTCTGGGAGCTGGCCAATCGCAGACTAAAAACATGAGTCAAAATAACCCTTTCCTTTCACTTGGGAGTGTCCGATATTTTGACCCAGCAACAATACCAAAGCTAAAAGAACCCACAACTGTGGTGGCTGAGTAGGTGTTCTTTCACTGTGACTCACATTCACTGCAGCACTTGGCCAAAAGAGAAGTTGGGATAAACTTTCCGATTTTTCTTTTTCACAAAGAGTGTGACAGATTGAAAATTTATGCTCCCCCCAAAAATCTGTACACTGTTACCTTAACCTAAAAGCAGTGATATTAAGGAGGCAGGGTTTTGAGAAGTAGTTAGGCTGAATAGGATCAGTGTCACCATAAAAAAGCATCAGTGAACTCGTCTGCCTCCGCCCACCCCACCCCTTGTGAGGACACAGACAGAAGCACCATCTCTGAGTAGCAGATCCTCGCCATACACTGCATCTGTGGGTGTGTTGATCTCGGGCTTCTCAGCCTTCAGAACTGCATGGACTAAGTTTCTGTTGTTCAGGAGCCAATCAAACTGGAGTATTTTGTTAGAGCTGCTGGCATGGACTAAGACAGAATGCAAAGTGCTTCTGATTAAAGTTAAGGTACAGAGAGAAAGGTAAGTAACTAAGACCCGCTGCTTTCAGGAAAAAAAAAATCAAAGTGTAAAGAATTATGTTTCCCTCCTCCTTGAAGACTGAAACTCTGACATGCCATTTCTTCTGGCAAGTGTCTCTCAGATATCTCTCTCAGGAAGGGAAGGTAGCGATGCTTGCTTGTTGGTTGCTTACTTTCTCCAGATACAAGCACAATTTGTTTTTAATCTCATTTAGTTTTCCCAACATCCCCAAGAGTTACCTATTATTAATTCCACTTTGTATACAGAAATTGGTCCAGAGAAGTTAACAGACTTGTCCAAGTTGCAGAGCTAGTAAAAGATAAAGTGGAAATCTAAACTATATCCTATTATGAATTAGCTCCTGTTTCTTAGTGCCAGCTCTTGACATGAAAGTAGAAGAGGGAGGAAGACTCATGACAATATCTCTGACTCAAAGGACAAAATGCCCTTGGATTTCCACTTCAACATGTGGTGTAGAATTTCCAATGCTCATAGTTCCTTTAATGTGCAGGCATTTGTCTGATAGACAACATTTTCCGCATACATGAATTTTGAAAATGTTTTGAATTTCAACCAAAAGCTCTATTTGGTGGGAGGGAGGAGGGAGGATAGTTGCCTGCAAAATGTTATAGTCTAGACAGGAGCGGCCCACCGCCCACCCGTCTCAGGCACGTTCTCATCGCTGGGTCGCCATACCTAATACCTGCAACTGAAAGAGAAGGGGATATTTTGGTGCACATTTCAGAAGTTTCAGTCTGTGTCAGCATGATGGAAGGGCCTGGGCAGAGCAAAGCTATGCACTTGAGGCAGTTGGGAAGCAGAGAGTGGTGAGAGGAGCCAGGAAGGCAGACACACCCTGAGCACCCCGACGCCTAAGCCTAGACCTGACCTTCTAACCGGGTGTCGGCTATAATCCAGTCACCTTCCAAACACATGGCAGGGCCATTTTAGATCTAAACCACAACACCACCAAGCAGCTGAGGATTCCTTTTTTGTTAGTACAACGCTCATGCTTATTGAATGAAAGCTAGGCTGCGTGGGCTTCTAGGATCCATAGGCCATTAAAGGAGCAGCAGAAGAAAGCTATCCAAGTGACATGCGAGAGGCTGAAGGACACTTAAAGGATCTCGTGGCCACCACACCTCATTGGGCAGATGCTATGTGGGTCTGTGATGAGCGGATGTTCAGCCTTTGTAGGGAGAGTGTTAGATACAAGGTCTACTATTTTCTGACGGCAAGACATCCTAATGCTAGGAGCCCCTTTTCTAAAACCCCTGAGCTTTTAGGACTCTGAATTATACTGCGAGTAAATTTGGAAGGTCTTTGTTTTTGCACGCAGACTTGCTTTATGTCAATTATTTTCAATACTCCTAACACTGTACCTATGAAACAAGTAGAGATGACTCCTTTTCTTTAGCGACTGAGTAATGAGTCTAGGAGCCTGGCTTGGTGGCACAGTCCTATAATTACAGCTACTCAGGAGACTGAGGCAGGGGTGTTGTAAATTTGCGCCAGATTGGGTCATTGAGTGAGACCCCACCTCAAAATTAAAAAAAAAGTAAGTTAGGAATGTGGTTTAATGTGAAGATCCTAGGTTCAACCTCCAATTAAGGAAAAATCTGGGAGGAAAAGTCTGGGAGTGTAGGACTCTCAAGAAATCACATGGCTAAGATGAAGACAGGCTCTGCCACTGGGCTTTAGGTTCTGGCTCTCTGAATTTTAGAGGAACTATCAACTTGTCCACATAAAGCATAAATTCAGAATTTTTTTCAGTTAATTGACTTTTCTGGAACATAGGTCAACTTTTTTTTTCAGTTTATTTTTATCTTTATTGGTACATTGTACATAAGATGTTAATGAGTTCTAGAACGTATGATGAATATCATGAAACAGAAAATGTTCAAAGAAAAATATGGTGGAGGAGTCAGTAATGAGGAGTAAAGAAAAAATGTGATGGTAAAAAAAAAAACCCAAAGCTTATGTATTTAGGGGGTGGAGGGTTGTGGGGTGGGTAGGGGAATGGGAAAAGATGAGAATTAAACCATGTCGAAAGTCACCTTTTGCAAAGGTTTTCCTGAGTGTTCCTCTCGGAACTGACCCTGACGTGCTGACATGGAATTTACACTCCTCGTATCTGTGGATCCATGTGTCATGTTTGCTGAGCTTGTTCTTAAGTGGACTTTAATCCCAACTGCTCTGGAACAGCTGAGCTACTTAAATTAATCCATGGCAACTGTGAACTCCATTGAAAAGCCCAATTTAAATGTCGTGGACCTCTGTTCCCAAGGCTCCATCTCATGCAAATTGTTACTGCTTACTCAAGACTTCACATCTTCCTGTTGCCTGGAGCCTTGTCTACGTCTGCTCTTCTTTCCAAACTGTTGTCATCCTGTCTTTTAGTCTTCTCCTTCCCAGGAGTCCATACAACATACATAGAGGGCAGTCATATTACTTCTGAGGTACTGATGTGACATAGAAAACTACATCAAAACTGAGTGACTTAAAGCAACTATCACTTCTATTTCTCCAGAATCTACCCTGCAGGCAGAGCTGAAGACCAAAAATCAGTTCACTTGTGTTCTACCATGGGTTCTCAGTGGGGTAGATTCAGCTAGGGGCCGGAAGACCTACTTTCAAGATCGCTTGCTCCCATGTGGCAAGTTGATTCTGTTAGCTAAGAGCCCGAAATGGGACTATGAATCGTCTGGCATCTGTCAGCATACGTCTCTCCATGGGATGCTTTGGTCTTTTGCATAGCACAGCATCTGGGATCCAAGGGCAACGTTCCCAGAGGAACCTCATCGCTGAGCCCGGGAAGTCACACAGTGTCACTTCCACCATGCACCATGGTCAGTGTACTAAGCTCATCCCACATTCAATGCCCAGGAATCCAGAGTGCATTTATTATGATGAATTATGAGTGCAAATTAACAGCTGTTGTCTAAAACTGTCCCGCAAGTCTACTTGGGAGGGGAGTCACCTCTAATACATACTGTTCTGTGATCTTGAGTGTTGTGGTTTACATATAAAATGGCACTCAAAAGTCTCATGTGTCTGGGAAGCAATTTGATAATGGAGGTGCTATACTCATCAATGGACTCATCTATTAATAACTTCAGTGATTAAAAATACTGTATGAATGAGGCTTGGTTGGAGATAAGTCCCTGGCAATGTGTCCTAGGAAGATATTTTCCTATCCCTGACTCCTTTTTCTTTGTCAGCTTCCTCAAAGGCCTGACATGAACAAGTGTCTCTGCTATGTCCTTCTGCAGTCCTAACTCTCCAATGAAGCCAGTGGTCTGTGGACTGATTCCACTAGAACTGTGACCAAAAACAGACCCTCTCTTTTAAGTTGCAGGGATCAGTGTTTGGTCCTGGGTGTGGGAAAGCTGGCTAACATATGGAGCAAATTATTTAATGACTTGAAGCCCACTGTTCCATGAGGTTTGTGACAAGATGTGTCCGTACGCCTTCCCCACTCAGACGTGCATTTCGGCTTCCTGTGTTACTCAAGTCATGATGCCCAAATGCATTAGCTCATTTGCCATGACTAGTCTATCCTGTCTAGCTTCTTCCAAATTTTTAATAAAGAATCAAACAACTCAGCGCTCTGAGGTACACCCTTAGAGACTTCTCCTCTCAGACTGACCAACCAGTATCCACCAAAAATAGTTACTCAGTCCCCTGTGAATCCTGTTGCCTCTTGGACTTTGTGTGATTTTCTTCATTATTCTCTTCCAAGTGTGCCATATTTGATGAAGCAATAATGAGTGAGTTAACAAACAAATGGGACTTAAATAGAGAAACAAATCTGATAATTATTTTAACGCAATGCATTCAAATCATAATTTCAAGAAGCAAGGTAAAAATTTATTTTCTGGGTAATCATATGAGGCCAGTTTACTTAGGATAATTTTCCAGAGAAAAAGAACAGTCTGGATGCATATAACATTTTTTTGGAAAAAAATTTTGTACTGAAATTTTTTGGGATGTTTTTAATTTTGGAAGTCACACAGCATCACTCTATGGATCAGTTACTCAGCTCATCCTGTATTCGAGACATAGGACACATTCCACCTCTCGATCCCAAATGACCTTCATAACAGGCCACCTTGTCTCCCCTCAGTGGAAGTGAGTGCCAAATAGAACTCTCAATATAATATTTGCAAATGATCTGTTTTCTTCTGTCTCCTGCTATCTATGTATCACATCATTTGATTCTTTCAGAACTTAAAGTGGTTAGAACTCTTCAAGGAAATATTTTTTATATATATGAATAAAACTGTTAATTATTGCTTTCTGTTGTGAAGGCATGAACCAGGGAAAAGATAAAAGCATCTTTCAAATTTAATGTCCCAATTAATTAATTTTTACTTATAAAACTGGAGCTTTTGCCAAGGCTTCTGGAAGCATTATAAAAGATTGATGTCATAAAGATAAGAATTTAACTGGGTCAGGCCCAACCATCAGATTATTCTTAATTAGGAATGAATCTCTCTATAATTTCTATAAAATTGGCTGAATAACAGACGATACACTGAATTACTAATGTAATTTAAAGGGTATATGATTTAAAATTGGAATGCTCCTTTTTTTGCTTATTTCATCAGTGGTGCTTTCGGCTCTGATTTATTTTGCAGGTTGTTGTTTATTTTCCAAGTTCAGAAAAATGTCATCTTTAATTATAGATGGTGGCCAGGACATGGATCCCCCCTCATGCCTACTTTCAAGATTGAATGTAAAATATTGGCCTGGCTAGGAAAACATGTGCTTGTGTCAAAGGAGGCATCATTTCCCAAAGGTCACATCTGAAACTTGTTCAGTAAGTTAGCCTGCAACACGGGGGCTGTGTGCCATGGTTTTCAAAAATCAGAAAGGTCAGTCTCCCAGAAGCTCTAGATATTGCAGAGGAAAGTGGATTTCACTGGGGAAAGAAAGAGACAAGTTTTGAGAGACTTAATGTATATCATGCTATAATGATAATAAGTGTAAAAATGTTGGTTAAGTGAGGGTTGGATGTGGGTGGAGAAACAACAAAAGGAAATTACTAGAGAGATAGAAATGCTTTAAGACTTTATTTGGGTAGTAATTTAGATATAAACACACAGAATTATATATACATATATATATAATATGTAATTATATATGTATATATACACACCCACATCTACACAGTATATATGAAACTTTGAGTTTGTGTATTTTGATCTCTAGAAATCACACAGCAATACAATAACACATATATTTAAATAATTCTCATGAGAATACAAAGCATGCATGTCAAATATTGTGATCCAAAGTTCCAATCCTAGAATAAGTAGCTGATTGGTTATGTTTGCCAAACTGTGTTCCCTAGACTTCTGTGTCAGAATCAGCTGCGAGTGTTAAGATAACCTGCTGGCCATATTCTATCCAACTGGACATACTAGGGATGAGAGATGAAAATCCCTCTGTTCAGCAGACTTTTCATGGAACCCTCAGAGTTCCTGAAAACATCCTCATTACACTGTGTTTTAAGGCTGATCTATGAATCTAGTAACACAGCATTTCCTGTTAGCACAGATGGATGGTGTCATCAGAATTATTAAAGGGATTCCAGGGAGCCTCAACTAAGAACTAGTATGCAAAGGAGTTATGAGCCCTCTTACTGAGCATAAGCCATGTCACTTTGCTAATTTTATCTTTTTAATTTTTATAATGATGGTGTGAGACCTTAATATCATTCCATATTTAAGAGGCGCTGACGTTAAGCTAGTTAAATCAACACCAAAAGGTCATACCTAGTAATAGACGAGTCACCCAAATATGGATAACTCCATTCCTTATAATTAACCATACACCAACCCAAGTGCACTTAAGGTGTTTTTTTTGTTTTTTTTTTTTTAGACAGGGTCTCACTTTGTAGTTCAGGCTGGCCCTGAGCTCACTATGTAGCCCAGGCAAGCCTTGAACTCAGCAATCCTCCTGTCTCTGCCTCCCGAGTGCTGGGATTACAGGCATGAGCCACCACACCCAGCTTAAGGTGTTTTAACAAAACAGAAAGTCCCCATTAAATCTAAGCTATTTTGAAACAGCGTTCTAGAAAGGCAGCCACTAGGTGATGGAATCGGATGCAACATAGTTAATTCTATGACTAGACATAACCCTACTTTCTTTCAGCCTTCTTTTTAATCTCTGAAAGGGATGTAAAACTTCTACCCCACAGGTATTGACTACCTTTTACTGAATAGATAGGTTTCTTAAAATGCAGTACCTGCTGATAGAATTTACTCTTCATCTTTCACAGGATAATTATTACTAACTGGCATTTCAGTAAGTTCAATAAGAGCACTGTTATGTCAGGGCTTCCCAGGCAGGCAGTGAGAGGAGGCTAAGGACTATGTAAGGTCCAGAGGAAGAGGGAGTGAGATCAGAGAGCACAGTGCTGAGCCTGGGAGGATAGGTTGGGCAAAGATCATTACAGAAGAGTTAAAATAGATATCGAGGTGGGAAGAGAAAGCTGGAGAGACTCCTCAATTTCAGAGGACATCACTATCGAGAATGATTTGTTAAATGCCAAATTTCAATAAGAAAGAATGAATAATAAATGTGGTTGAGTGGGGGTATAGCTCAGTGGTGCCGCACCTGCCTGGCAAGTGCAAGGTCCTGAGTTTGATCCCATTACCCAAACAAAGCAAAGCAAAGCAAAGCAAAGCAAAACCAAAACGTGGATGGAGAGGTTAATGAGGTGGAGTTGAGTTGGGGTCTTGAATGGCAAGTTCTAGGTTATTATTTCCTTGTGGACTATAGAAAAGCAATGCAGATGACTGTGATAACTTGTATCTAGATGCAACCCACAGCCTCATGTGGTCATGGGTGAGACTATTCAGAGCTGGCTGGATCTAGGGCATGTGATATTGGGATAATAATAGTAATCTCATACTAAGGGTATGAGATTACTAAATTAGTCCACTGATTGGTTTAGAATAATTCTGGGTGTGGGTGGCAGCGCCCAAAATGTGAATAGCCTGGAAGGGATAAAAGGAGAGGCAAGCTGCTACTGCTTGCAGCTTCACTGTCTCTTGCCTGGTTGTCATGGACTATTTCTCTTCTGTGATGTCCGTCTGCCACACCAACCTGCTTGGAGGCAGCCAACTATGGACTGAACCTTCTATAACTTTGGGTGTTGGATATTTTGTCTCAGCAATGAGCAAAGTAACTGAGACAATGACTATGTAGCCACATGAAAAGATGACAGGAGATACCTAGGGAGGTTGCCCTGAGACCAGCATTAACAATGAAATGAAAGACCATTACTCAGCCAATCTCTGACCTTTGTTTGACTGTACTGACCAATCATCTGCTAGTCTCTTCTCTCTCTCTCTCTCTCTCTCCCTCTCTCTCTTTTTTCCCTTAATCACTCTTTCCTTCTGAACTTTTTGGGTTGGACTTTTCTTTCCTTAATAATAAAATAACTTAATCTTTTGAGAGCAAAAAATTTGGGTTGCCTGAATAAATCCTACTTTACAGATAGCACATTCAGCCATTCAACAATGGATTGAATTGATGTATGCATATCGCATATAATTTGATTCCACACATTGCTATTTATAACACTTTTTTGTTGTGTAGTTTTAAAGCTGTCTATTATTCTGTTTGGATATGTAGGTAGGGGAGGTTAGCCCATTTTGAAATTCATAAATGAGTTTAGTTATTCATATGCTCACTTCAGTATAAAATAACAAATACCTAAAATGAGCATTGGAAAACCATTTATGATTTGGAGTTAGCTAGGGCACATTTTAATTTTGCCAAGCTTAGGTCAAATTTAGAATCTCTTACACTGCTGAATCGCAATGTTGCACCCAGAGAGTGTGACAGGCCACAAAGAGCTGGGGTTAAAAAAAAAGGCATAGCTCAGAAAGAATTATCTCTTATGCTAAAGGAAGGACCTATGAAAAATCATAATTGTAAAATTTGACCTTATGAATCATGTACCATAATGGCCACGGGGAACATGAGATCTTGCTTATGTTTCCCTCTTTCTCCTATATGAATATATATTTTCTCTTTTTCTTCATGAAAAATATTTCCGTTTTGACTGTACCATTACTCTATTTTTTAAGTGCAAAAGGACTTTTTTTGAGTTGTAAACCAAGTAGAGTTTGACTTTGGAAGGTAGAAATGTCTACTTTTCTCTGTTCCAATGTGAACTCGTCATTTCTGGAAATCGTCCTTAAAAAACAAATGCAAAAAAAAGCCACACGAGGCAGTGCTAGTCAAATGTTTATTTTTCATAACCACATTTCTCCAAGGAAGAGTAGTTATAGACGTTGTCCAATCTGAACAGTCTATGGAGCCCACTGTTAGTAATAATGTTAGTGGTAAGCTTGTAAATAAATACCTCTTAAATGCTGGGTTGAATACCATCACATATTTTCCTATGAAATTGCCCAATGGCTTTTAGTTATTTCTGCTTTAAAATGGAAGACTCAGACATTTGGGCAAAGGGAAAAAAAAAAGGTGACAGTGATGGGAAGGGGAGATGCAGAACAGAAGAAGAGGATTTGCTGCCGGTAGATACTAAGACCTATGAGTTGAAAATGATTGAAAACTTCAGAAGCACCTACCCAATCCAAATCCAAATCCAGTCAAGAAGGTAGAGCGGAGGAAAACTGAGAAGAGTACTTGACCCTGTTGGAGAAAACTGGGTCTGGAAAATAGTAAGAGATTTAGCAGTGACACGAGCTATTATCTCTAGGATCTATCTGTTGGATGTCAAGCAGTGAACTAAGTTGTGGGGCAAGACAGGAACACAACAGATGTACTCTCTCCTCTGCTGGAGTTTGCAGCCAAGTGGGATATAATGATGAGAAATGTCTGCCACTAAATTTCAATCATTTCTTGGTGCCTTTAAAACAAGCCCAGAGGAAACAAGAGCCAGAGACGGCAAGACTATTTGCAAACACTGTGAATGGGTTCGAGGTAGCTCTCTCTCTTCTTCCCCTACGTTGCCTTCATCTATTTCTTGCCTCTAGCTCATATCACCTCTCTGTGCTTACACAGAACAATTCCCCCCTAGGTGCCCACTCAAGCATCTGTGCCTGAAAAAAATGTATTGTCTTGCCATTTGCCCTCTGGTCCTTTGAAACTAACTTTTGCCAAATTTCTTGTTGCAGTTTCAGGATACTCCGCTTCAAGGTTTGAGGATGGCTGAACTAGGAATCGCGGTCAGCTCTTCATAAACTCTGTGGCCACGCTGTGCCCTGCCCAGGACCTCAAGCAAGAAGCAAACTCACACGTATGTGTCTATCTCAGTTTCACTTTACCAACGACTTGACTTTGTCATTTGACAGATTTTTCTCCCATCCACGTGTCTGCCTCACCATATTTTTATGTAGTTGTTGTATTTATTGCATGAATGAATAACACTTAAAAGATCACATGTGTGGAAATAATTTTGCGTCTTAGAAAAATAAGCCGCTTAGTGGAAGTTGGCCCCAAGGCCTGGAAATAAGTAAATGCTCAACTACAATTAAGCCCTCCTGGAAGAGAAGTTTGATTTTTGTGTCAGGAGAGAATTCAGCTTGGGGAGTTTCTCAAAATGCCTTTTACCAATGTTGCAGCATTAGCCACTTCAGTAAGATCTTTGCGCCATTCTTAAAGTCTTGCTTTGCTATTTGAAATGGAAAACCCTAGTGGCTCTGAGTGGAAATAAGTATTTTTTTTTCTATTATACCTGGTGCTTAAATTTGATTAGTTATTTAGTTTTACCAGTGTGGATTTTAGAAACTGAGGGAGCAACACATGCAGATGGACAGGCATGAGTTGGGAGGGCAGGTTCTGGTAACAGCTCTTAGGGCCAAAGGAATCATTTCAGTATCATCAAAGTCCCGAGGGGCTTTGATTTGGGGATTTTTTAGGTGCAAATCACTGCAATGATTTTTACCACCTATGTCATATTGAAAGCAACTGCATATCTCCACATCCCACATGGCATAAAACGCAGAAAATGCAGGCACTTTGACCTTGCGTTGTTGAATTAATACAGTTAGAACAAGGTGACCCATGTGGAAGAAGCAGTTATAGCCCATCACTTCTTCATCTGTTACAGCTAATCAGACACTTCTGTGTATTCCCACGACCTCAAACTGAGTATGTTACTGCTTAGCACAGGCATAGACATGTCAGATGAGGACATCATTTCCCAGGACATCCTTCTCAGAAGCTTATTAGATCTCCCAATAATTCTTACAGATGAAGGTGAAAAAATCATATCAGAAATAAGCACTTGATAAGCAGCAAAAACCTTTAATTCTAAGTCTATTTTACTTTTTGTAAGATTTAGGTTAAATTACCTGACCATATGGGTCTAAGGTCCATGACAATGTGGAGACAGCAGGAATACAAGAGAAACCTAAAGGTTTTGTGGAGTTTTATTTAAATAACCAAGCATTTATTTCTTCAGGAGGCTGATTCTCAGCAAATATATGAATCCAGTAAAAAAAATAAATGAAATAAAAATCTCAAACAGATGCACAATATGCTATTTTTTCATAAAGAGTAAATTAGGATATTGCTATAGTGGGATGTTTTCTGTTTCTTTTATGAAAGAAGGGTTTTAAGCGCATAACTATATGGTCTTTGACAAACATATATGTCTGTGTTTTCATTTAAATGTAAATGTTGTCCTGAGTCTCAGGAAATGCACATACCCACTTCACAGCCTTTCTAGAGAAATCCAGGGACAGTGAGCCTTTCAAGCTGAAATTACTTCTTAAATTATCTTTCAAGTCTCTCAAGATCATCTTGGTAATTAATTTCTTTTATATTCTAAACATCTTTTTTTCTTTTCCTGAAAAGAGAAAGAAATAAACAACAGTGGAAGAAGCGCTCTGATTGTCAAGACAACACAATGTGCTGCTGGCTGGGGAGACATTTTTGCAAGTTACAGAGAGATATAAATATATTAGTTTAGGGATTGTTACTTTCAGAGCAAATATTACATTGTCACAAATATCATCCCCTCAAGCTAAGGTGTGTATTAATGGCTTCATTATTAAAATTTGGTTACTGTTTCAGATCTGTAAATCCATCAGTTATGATAATTTTATAAAATGAAAGCACAAATATTAATAAAAGTTTCAGTTCAATAGAGCATCAACAATAACCAGATATTATAATTCTGGGAAAGTTAGGGAACAATATTTTTAAAGTATAAGAAAATGTTTCCTAATTCAAAACTTTAACTGGAGTTTTGAAAGCACCATTCTGAACAATAGATTTTGTTTATTCTTCTCCCCTCAGAAAGCAACATTCCAACATTCCACAGGACGAAGCCAGTCATTTTTTAGCCTAGCATGCAAGAACTTTCCTATCTTGCTGTATATTATCTTTCTGCACTGTTTTCCCCAAACTTTCCCTTCGTGAGCACTCTATCCTGTAGTACCAAGGTCCCCTCAGAGCCTTATGATTACTGTTGTGTGCCTTAGTTGCTATGTCTCTCTATACCACACTGGATTCAGTGTAAATTTCTACATGTTTTCAGTGCTGATACATAGGCTGGCCCAGAACAGAGACATAGCTGCTTATCAAAATGTTTTACCATCAGGCCACACACCCAGCCCTTGTTCCTTTTCTTTTTTTTTTTTTTTT
>PVIC010007380.1:0-51194 GCA_004025085.1 Thryonomys swinderianus | reverse complement strand
AAGTTTAAAGACCCAATTCAAAAATGGGCAACTGAAATGAACAGACACTTCTCAGAGGCAGAAATCAAAGCAGCCAAGAAACATATGAAGAAATGCTCAACATCTCTGGTCATTCGAGAGATGCAAATGAAAACAACATTGAGATTCCACCTCACTCCACAAAGAATGGCTGCGATCACAAAGTCAACCAACGATAAAGCTGTATTTTTAACATGCTAAAAATGCTTAACTTAAAAGTGTAAAAAAATCAGGCAAGAGTTCGAAAACCGTTTTTAAGAACTTACATAATAATAAGGCAGCAAACTCACTAAAACCTTTGAACTGATTTTCAATAAATTATTTCAAAATGTATTCTTTTTTTTCCTCCTCTCTGTAATTGCTGCTGACTGCAATTACACTAAGAAATATATCTGATTTTAGAACAAGCAAAACTTCAAAGGAAGTAACCTGTTTTCCCTCAAAGTTGTTGACCTGGGCTGAATTTTAGAAGGTAGTTACTGCCTGAGGATCCAAATGTCCAAGCAAGACAAAATCATAATGGAAAATAAAATGCAAAGAAAATCATTAGTGAGGTGGCCCCAATAAGAACATGGAGAATCAAAAGCTAACCAGTTCAAATCACAGGCAATTTGTCCTCTCTTGTCCTAAAAAGAAGCAAAGCATTTGAGTGGATTGGAGATGTCAACCATAAGAAGATATCACATCCTGTTTCTCCACCCATCACAGATACCTCCAAATCCATCTAAAGCCTATATACCAAGAAATTGGAACTGTCAGAAGAGAAAAATACCAATTTGGAGTCTTGATGCTATTTCTGGATATTTCTGAAGATTTTAAAGTTTTTAAAACAATACTGTTTGCTCAAGTACACATGGAAGGGGAAATGGGTATCCTGATTTCTAGATCAATTCATATTTATCTATAGATATTACCTCTCCTGGTCATGATCCATCCTTCTCTTCACTGTGAAAATTTCATGACAATAAGTTCCAAGCACATCCTGGTCTGTTTACTACAGGAAATTCTCTGGAAAACAGCCCAGTGATTCTCCATCCTGTTCTACCCAAACTTTCTCCTTAATCTTCAATCTGTTCTCCACAGTAAATTTAATTACATCAAAATCACCTGGACAATGGTTAAAACACAGTTACTCAGCTCCAATTCCAGTGTCAGACCCAAGAGATCTAGCTGGAACCTAATAATCTGCCTGTCCATCAAGTGTTAGGAGATAGTCTCTAGAAGTCCTCTGCATTTATGTTTATTTTGCAAAGAGAGGCAATATTGTTATGGTTTAAATCTAAAATTCATCAGTGTACTCACAAGTGGGGCTTTTGTAAAGTGATTAGGTTATGTGGTCTTTTTACTCAGATTAGATTAACTCACTGATGACTTCACAGCTGAACGTGCTCTTGGAGGTAGTGGAGGTGGGTCACTGGGGATGTGATCTGAAAGGCTGTGTTTTTCTTCCTTGCTCCTTGCTTCTCTATTTCCTTGCTGCTGTGGTTTTCCTTCTCAGCTTTCCTTTGCCATATCTTTCCACCATATTGCCTCTGCATTGGAGCCAATCAGTCATGGACTAAATCCTGTGAAAACTGATCAGATTAAATTTCTCCTCTTTTAAATTGTGGATATCAGTCATTTTGTCCTGAGATAGGAAAACTGACTGTTGCACTATCTTTGTTTTTTTTTAATCAAGACTACTCTTCAAGGGTATGTTTTACAATAAATAGTCTCAGAAGATAATAAAAGTCAAATTTATTTACTATATAGTGTAATGAAGATAATAATGTCTCTGTCCAAGACAAAGGGCAGACAGGTTTACTGTCCTTTATAAAAGATTAAGATTCCTTAAGCTATGATTTGGTTCCTTTCATGCAAGCTAGAGTGTGGTCATTATCTCTTGACCTCTCAGCTCATAGAATTAAGGCTTAAGAGCTGGTACAAGCAACTTAGATATGCATATCTCACTGCATCAATAAGGTTTCTGTAGAGATCCACTTACTAATATACTCCTTGAGTTTTAGAACTCTGCTTTTTTACCCGAGACTTAAAACAGAGGACTGAGTAGGTGGTCAATAAACATTTGTTGAAAGAATGAATGAATACAAACACACATACATAAGGCATAAATTAGTAACAGCCTGAAAAGGGTCGTACAACTTCTAACTCCACTTTACAGATGATAAAACAAAAACAGAGAGTTTGAGTAATGTGGATAAAATTACAGAGCTAGGAAATGATAAAGTTGGGAACTGACTCTTTACGTTTTCCTACTATCCCATCTAAAGTTGTAACCACTGTTCTACCTCCTCCTGTATTGTGTACACACATGTCTTTCAGGAAAATCAAAAGCACCCACCAACATGCAGGTAGTAGTTACTTATTAATCTTGGTTACTGTTTTCTTCTTTCCACAAACCCACAATTCTAAATTTTCAACAAAAAATACATATGCATATATCATAAGTAATAATATGCATATATACATGTGTGAGACCCAATTTGACATAATAACAACCATTTTGTTAAAACCCTCCACTTTGTATCCTATACCCTCCCTGTGAACCTGGTACTTGTCTCCTTGGGAACTGTCCACCCAAGCAATGCACCAGCCACAGATTGTATGTTTTTAGAACATGTTGTTCTATGGTAACACTTCAGAAACAATGTATTTAGAACATTGTCACCTTAGTAATAGAATGACCTAACCATTGCTATTGGCTTCTGTAACTTGCTTCTTCATAGAAAACTCCTAGTAACAGCAGGGGGTAGTAGATTTTGCCATTAAGTACTGTGACTTGGTCAAACACGGGGCCCTTCCTCCTCAGCTTGTCCTGGAGAAACAGACCCCCAGCTGGGTAATAAATCTCTTGGTTGTACTTTAAGATCTTGTTGAATCCTGAGAGATTGTTGTTTGTTGGGACTTGGGCATAATGCACGCACTTATATGCACATTTATATCTGTATGTATATATACATTATTATAACGAGAAAAATTATTATTTTTCTTAAAAATCTGTTCAGTGGTAGCATTTCAATGATGGTTCCACTACCAAGCATTTTCAGTATCTCTTTTGGAATTACCCTGAAAAATAGTGTCAAAACATAGGATAAGAATTCCGCATACTTTGCCACACTCCATTTTGCCCAAAATTAGTCTTACTCCCATATACTTTCATTCAATTCACCAGACCTAATCTGATTCCAAATAACATTTTTTTTACAAAATAAACTTGTCCTGTATGGACAAAGTTTTGAACATCTTAAAGAAGTTAAAGGAAAGTGAGATAAACTCTAACGTCAACTCCCAAGTACCTTCCAAAAATAACCTTCATGACCTATAGAATTAGTGACTTAGTCTCTAGAGACCAGTAATTTAAATATGAACTGCAAGTATTATTATTCCCATATTTAAGTTTTTTAAGCCAATATCTTTAAATCAAAGTCATAGCTCAGGTTTTTCATTTTTCTAATTCTCTAAGAAGTGGCTGCCCTTGCTTTGGGCTGTTCTCTAAACCAGCGAGCAAGACCCGTCCCCATATGCCCTGCACCTGCAGAGTCGCCTCTCCAGTCAGCTTTTGAACTTGGATCATGGAGATTCACAAAAGTCATCAGTATTTGATCTTTAAGAGAACTCTGTATTGTTTGCAGTTTTTAAGCATTTGAGACATTTTCCTTTATTCGTTATCTCCAATTAGTAATTTGAATGAAGGTCTCCATTAAGCAAACACTGACCTCTTTTCCCACTTTCTTTGTGGAACAGAAGCCATCAAGCCTCTTTCTTCCCCTCCAAGTTGTGTACATGTGCTAGAATGTTAAGAACTGAGTTTGGTAATGTAATTATTCTCCCTCTGAGTGTTTGATTCTCTTGGTAGAAGAGAGTACAACTCAATCAAAATATTATGCTCTGTAAATCATCAAAATGTTTCCATTTTATTATCTTAATGAAAAACTTGTGGAGTTTTGTGAAAATCAAAATATACATTCTGTGAATTGACTTTTTAAATAATCTAATGGAGTGATGAAAAGAACCCCATTTTGGAAATCAAGAAATCGGGATTTATGTCTCAATGCTTGCTGGAGGACCTGAGGGAAAACTTTAACTTTTCTGAACTGAGGTTTCTCACAATTAAAAAATTAGATTCAGAATACCAGTGCTAATTACCTCATAAAATTACTATCAATAGTGAATGAGATAATATATACATGAAAATGCTGATAATGTTTATTTAGAATTAACAGTCATATAATCAAATCTCACTGAAGGTAATCCTCAAAGATATACCTAATTTATAATTTGACTCTCCAGAAATCCTTCATTATAATACAGTCTAATGTCTCATTGGAACATCTAATTTATCAACAAAGCCTAAGAGGCGGACGGTTTCTATTTAATCATGCAAAAATAATTGCGATAGGAAGGTTACACTTGAAACACTCACTTCTGTAGGGGGTTGGTGGGGAAGCATTGTGTTTCTGCTTTCAGATTCACAGAAATGGATCCCTGGTTCTTGTGTAGCATTTCACAATGCTTTTGTCCTGGGAAAGGGGCAGGGCAGGGGATGCAGAAAGAGGGACAAATTGGAAAGGTCTCATTTCTTTTCAATTACTACAGCCAGACTCCAAGGACATCATTCACAATGGGTAGTACACAGAGATGCTCCCTCCAGAAAACACTTTAATTATGGGCTCCTGGCGAATGTCCAGGAGGGAGCTAGCTATGGGAGACTAGGAGGCTGAATACCTGGGGGGAAACACAAAGTAATTACCATCATCAAGAGCAACTGCAACAATACAGAGTTGGACTCTGTTGTTCACAAACAGGCAATTTCTTTTGTGCAGACATTTGTGCTGACCCCTGGTATAGTAGCTCTGGGGGGGGGGGTAGGGTATAACCTTTTCCTTCTTAATCATCAACATTTAGCAGGGTAAATGTCATCTGCTGTCTGACTTTTCATTAACCATATAAAATCCTAGGAAGCCATTTCTGTGCTTTGAGATATGCCTTTTTATTTATTTTTTAATGATTTTCCTTAGTTGTTTCCTTTTTGGTCAAAAAATCAACCATTTCATTTGCTGGACTCTTTCATCAGGAATGCTAGAGGGGCCACCCTGCAGCCTCCACACCTCCACATCAGAAGTTTCTTAAAGCGGAATTATCTGAAGCAAATTGAGTAACTGTGCTAACAAGGAGACTCAATTTAACTGTCATTGGGAAATTATAAAATAGCTTATCAGAGATTGAATGTGAAGGAAAAACCCTGAGGATTGTCATTTAAGAAGCAGTAGGTTAAACTGTGCAGGGAAGATTTCCTTTAGCTCATTAGTACTTGGAGTCAAAAGCATTTAAGGATCTAAGCCTCACCAAGGGAACGAGCCCGCCTTCAGTTCTCCTGCTGAAGAATGATTAGCTGGAATTAACGAGAGCATCACGAGGGATTTCTCCCTGATCAACTCAAACAACAGAGTTACCCTGACATGGAAATCTTAGGAAGCAGTTAACCTGGTTTCCTGACCCTGTACTGATGCCATGGGAATGTGAATGTCTGGCGTTTTCTCTCTGCAGAGCAAAATGTCACCAAGAAATTATTGAGATAAAAACACATCCACCCTGCACCTGTCACAAAGTCATGTCACCATGAGAAAAATTACCCTGTGATTCCTGGTTCTGTGGATGTCTCCATTTCACTCCCTGCCTGCCACTCACTCATCTGTAGATCCAAGAGCAAATCCCTCGGGCAGGGTTAATGGCTGGGGGAGGGGAGGGGAGCCATCAGTCAGCTGTTAGTTTCAGCAAGCGTTTCATGAGTCTGATTCATTTTGTCAGAGCTGACAGAGGCATACAGTAAGGAACAAGGACCTTGTCTTAGCCCCAGTCCTAGGTGGTCCTCCTGTAAGAGTGGACGTAAGCTCTTTCATGCCCCTTACACATACATTGGTTAAATGGTATTAAGGAAACACGGTGCTGTGTGAACCAGCTTGCCACTCAGAATGGACTTTCCTGATTAAATAAAATTTCAGATTTATGATTTCAGTTTTGCAGAGTTCCACAGTTGCTATTAAAATGCTAATAGATGGCTGAGGGTTTGGCATCAGGAGACCTGGGTTTCACTCCCAATCCTAGCACAATCTGTGGGATTGTGAGCCAGGTTCCTCAGCTCTGGAATCGCATCTCTAAACATGGAATAATCAGGAGATTACCAGCCACGCAGAATTAGGATGACTGCCAGACTAAACAGTGTATTTCAAACATGCTGGAAAATACCAAGCAAAATGCAAATGTTCACAATTATTACTGTCAAGATAAAGAGGTTTAGCTGAACAGATATTCAAACTATGACTGCCCTGAAGATAGCTCATTAAAAAGGAATATTAATAATTAAGGTTGTGGAATAGAATCTTTATGTCACTGGTCAATCTATTTTTTTTCCAAAGTAAGCCAGACTGCTGGGTGGAGCCAGGTCAATTTTGATTGATTATCACAATTATTTGGGTTCCAGTATACCTCTATCTGAGTAGAGTGTATTTGTCAATGTACCCAGCTAACAACAAAAAGCAACTGGCTACTTTCAGAAGAAAGTGGTGCCTTGGGAGTTTATCAATGGAACATGGAATCAAAAGGAAGCTTTAAAAACATACCCCCAAAATGACAGGAAAGAACACAACTGAAATCATTCTTTCAGCAAGAATTGCATATTCACCTATAAAAGGCACCAGCACCCATCCTGGACATGTCCCCGGCTCCCCTGGTGTCAGCATCAGTTTCTTCCAGTTCATAGCCCCAAATGTAAGCCTCAGGTTGGCTCACCAAGGTTGGCTCACCAAGGTTACCTGTGCAAACCCTTCCAGCCAGGTGGGTGGGAAAAAGAGGGGTGAATTTCTGTTGAGTTTGCACAAAGGGATATAGAGAAGGTAGGATGCCTTCCCCTAAAAAAAAATTATTATTCAGACAAAACCAGACACACCATTCTGTGTCTAGATGTTACATGTGGCCCATGTGCCAGATCCTTCACATATCTCATTTCACTTAGTCTTCACAACCACCTGGGGAGACATGTTACTGTGCTGCCCTTATATTATAGAGAGGAAACCAGGAACCTGACACACTCAGCCCCTTCTCCAGGATGATGTGTCCAATAAGTGGTGAGACACAAGTCTCCATCATTGGGTTGGTTTATAAATTACTTGATGCATTAGGCCTAAGGCTGACTGGAACAGCAAATCAGAAAATCTTGTGACCCAACATAACAAAAAAAAGTGATAAGAAATACAATCAGACTTTCATTTTTCTTCTGTGAACACAAAGTAAGGTACGTCTTCTGTTTGTATCTCAAACAGTAGGAAAGAAAACTCAGGTAATAGCGCTGTTGAGAGGGACCCTGCACGTTCTAGTGATAGTTGGCCATCTGTGGCAGAAGCTGTACCCAGTCTTCAGGGTATTGTTAGCTGTGCATTTTCAGCTCTGGATTGTGCGAAACCCATTTCCTGGACAAACAGAAGTTCCTGATGCCATGAATATTTATGACTCTTGTTTGCCCAGCACCAACAGAGATCAGCTGAATGCTGAACCAGAGCTCATGTTGATCAGAGAATCTGGAGATTTTTTTTTTTTACTGGTAAATTGATGACTTTCAATACAATAGTGGCAATTACTGGTTGTGTGTAAGCATTTTTATTCATATGGGACTGGGAAATGAAGTAAATAGTAATAGTTTTGTATATAAATGTTTTCTTAGTTCTCTAGGCAGAGTAGAATAATATAGTTTAGAGATTCAAAATACCATCTGGGGTCCAATCTTTGGTTACTTATTAACTGATTACATTGAGGAAAGTTACTTCACCTCTCTAAACATCAGTTTCTCCATAAAAATGGGCATAATAATATCAACTTCATAGAGTGGTTATGAGAACTTCACACAGTACCTGGCATGTAGTAAGTATTAAGTAGTTATGATTATCTCCATTTCACACAGGAAAACTTGGATGTAACCTACCAGGATCACAGATAGTAATAGACTTCAACACTTACTTTTTACAAATACTTTTAAAAAAATATTTTCTACAAATAAATGTCATTTTTTGTGTGTGACATATATGTTTGGGCTATTAAATATATATAATATATATATATAATATATGTAATATATTTACATATACAAGGATGAATGGTGCCCGAGAAAGGGCGCTGCAGGAAGGAAAACTGAAGTTGGAACCAAGAAAGGTGGAGCCTTGGTGACAGTTTAGAGAAGCCAAACACATGAAAATATAAAACCTACCAGACGAACTGAAACAGCACCAGGAGCTATGTAATACCAGGCATTTATGTCAAATATCACGTAAGGGAAGATTTAGCCTAAAGATCATTATTAACATGATTATTACAATTATTATTATTTTTTTTAGAGACAGGGTCTTGCTTTGTAGTTCAGGCTGGCCCTGAGCTCACTATGTAGCCCAGGCAAGCCTCAAACTCATCAATTCTCCTGTCTCTGCCTCCTGAGTGCTGGGATTACAGGCATGAGCCACCATGCCTGGCACTGTGGTATATGGTATTGATTGCTGGTGGGCATGAGTCACCACGCCCAGCACTGTATGTGGTTACTGGGGATCGAACTCAGGACCTTGTGCTTGCGAGGCAGGCGCCAGAACCACTGAGCTAAATCTACAGCCTGATTATTACAATTTTATATTTAGAAAGAAAAATAATTCCAACTTCAATATCACAAATTAGTACTGGTTTGGGCTATTAAACATGTGGGGCTATTAAAATTAAATTAAGAATCTTCTGGCCTTAATTTACAAATTCATTTAAATGAGGTTTTAATTTATTACTATATATAACACAAATGCTGACCCACCATTATTTGTTCATGTCCTTCGGATGGAAGGAGATAAAAGAAGGCCATAGTTTCAGATTGTTTGAGTAGATACAAAAAAGCATCCCCTAGCCCTTTAAAGTACCCTTTTGCAGTATACAATTCAGTTGCTTTTAGTATTTTCACAAATTGTTCAACTATTGCTACTATCTAATTTTAGAACACTGTCATTACACAAAGAAGAAATCCTATATCCATTAGCAATCACCTTCTATTGCTTCCTGACCCAGTTCTTGACAATTACTAACCTATTTCTTTGAATTTGCCTTTTCAGGGTATTTTATATCAAGGGATCTATAAAATGCATGGTCTCATGTATCCAGCTTCTTTCAGAGAGCATGAAATTTTTGAGATTTGCCCATACCCTAACATGTATCAGGATACCACTTTTTCCCTTCACTGAATAACAGTCCACTACAGGACATAAAACATTTTACTTGTCTATCCATAAGTTGAAGATAATGTGCATATGTCTATCTTTTATCAATTATAAGTGGTGCTGCTATAACATGCAGGTACGAATTTTTGTGTAAATATGTGTTTTTTTTCTCCCTGGTATATTATACACCTAGGAGTAGACTTCCTGGACCATCAGGTAACTCTGTGTTTAACTTCTGAAGAACAGCCCAACCCCAATTTCCAAAACAGCTGCAGCATTTATATTTCTACTAGAGCCATGTGAGGGCCTCCATTTCCCCACAATCTCTCCAACACTTGTTACTGAAAACTTCTTAAATTACAGGCTTCCTACTGAGTGGAAACTGTATTTTATTATAGTTCTCATTTGCATTTACCTAATGATTAATGATGTTAAAGCATTTTTATATAGTCACTGTTAATGCTTATTTTACACAGGTGTGATTTTTTTTGTATTTCTGATTGTATCTCCGCCAGACTGTGAAATTTTAGAGTCCACATGGTGTGATGTCTTTGCATCTGAATTAGCTTTCCTGTCACTAGGATACAATATCTGAGACCTACAGCCCAAAAGAGGAAAGTTTAAGAGATTCAACTTGAATCCAGGCAGAAACATCATGGTAGAATGGCACGGTGAGGAGAAAGTTCCTTGTGTCCTGGTGGTCAAGAAGCAGAGAACAAAGGGAGGAGCCAGGGAGGGAGACATAACCTTCAAGTTCTCACCACTGTGAAAGAGCTCCTCTGACCAGGGTCCACCTCCCAACAGCACATGTAGCTCTGAACTCATCATTGGATCAGCACCACCACAGTGACCCAATCCCTTTTAAAACCCTACCTCTCAACACATGAGATGTTTTGGAAATAATCTACATCTAAAACATAACCGCAGCCACTGAAACTGAAATAAAATGAGTGAACACGTTAACCAAGCAAGATGAAATTTAAGAAATTCCAAAAGATCATCTTGCTATAAGGCAAAAATAGTATTATGAGAGAAAAATAAAGGTAAATAAATAAAGAAAGCAAAAGGTGTGTGACACAGGTAAAAAATTTAGACAGAAAAATTAAGCTTTCTGAAGGCTGGTTCATCTTAAGAGATAACATAGTGACTAAGATTTTAATAAACACCACGAGTCAATCAAGGCAAGAGCTGTTCAAGGAGGATAATGAAGGGAGGTAAAGTCAAAGAAATAGAGACATGAAAATTAACAAAACCTGTGATTGATGATAAAGATTATACTACAGTAGTCATTGAAACTCTTCACATTTCAGTTCTCTCCAAGTGAATGAACTATGGAATTGAGCTATGGAACTTTCTTTGACCAATAAAAATTGAGAAGCCAAAGAAAGAGATCCCTTCCAGAGAAACTTAAAAGTCATCACAGGACTCATGTACTTGTCTTGCATCCATTCCCATGGCAGCTATGGCCACAGTGGGGTCTCCATCAACTGAGGAACCTGAGTGCTAACAGTGACCAGAATCTCTAAGTAGACTCACATAGGATGTATTGTGGGCAAAAAGATAAACACTTTTTTAAAAAACATTGAGCTAATCAAACTGATTTTATTCTAAGTTCTTTTAAAAATTAATTGAAGCATTACATATTAAATCGTGTTTTAAAGTATGGGTCAATGAATTATGAAAGGACAAAGAAGAGAAGCAGAGGAAAAGAGAGCTGTTAGAAAGTAGTTTCAGCTTCCAGACAAGCATGAATGAGACCTTCAATGATAGGTGATAAAATTAGAAATAAATAGGAATCGGGCTGGAGGGTTAGCTCAGTGGTTCTGGCGCCTGCCTCGCAAGTGCAAGGTCCTGAGTTCGATCTCCAGTAACCACATATAATGCTGGGCGTGGAGACACGCCCAGCAACAATCAATACCGCATACCACAATGCCGGACGTGGTGGCTCACGTCTGTAATCCCAGCACTCGGGAGGCAGGGACAGGAGGATTGCTGAGTTCGCAGCGGCTTACCTGGGCACCATAGTGAGTTCAGGGCCAGCCTGAACTACAAAGCGAGACCCCTGTCTCAAAAGCAAAAAAAAAAAAAAAGAAAAAGAAAAAAAAGAAAAGAAATAAACAGGAATCACTAGAACTTGCAGTAGATTGAATGTGGGGTGTAATGAGGAAAAAAGAGAAATGAGGTACTAAGAGCCATTCACTGTGTCATATGCACAGCAGTTCTAAGCCCCACAAAGCCGTAAGGAGGATAAGGAAGGCTACTGTGGGAGAATGTAGCACATCACAATGTCAGGGGACATCCTCTGCCCTCTTCCTCCACGTTCCCACTCTGCATCAATGCCGATATCAACAGTTACATTTTTCTCTTCATATCATACCATTCTCATCATCACGAGATCAGCATGAAAAAGCTTGTGTCACTAGCAACATAACTTTACTCATAACATCTTATCCTAAACAAGGACAAAAATACAATTTGCATTCACCTCTCTTCCCATGATCAGTTCTGCTTAAGACAAACAAATAATGCACCATTCACAGAAAGGCAGCTCAACAGGGAAGAAAAGTCAAGTGAGACAGATAAATAGTGCTATTGAAGCCACTCCTTTCAATTATTCCTGACAGACAGAAATATTTGGAAATTATTCCTGGCAGCCAGAAAATTTTGGAAAGAGAAGTTTGCATTATATTGTTTCCAGTATGTTTGTCATCACCTGACTTCAATGAGGGAATTATGTATCTCTTCTCCTTATAACAACCACAAATAGTTTGAAAAGAATAAGCATTTTTCCTGTAAACACTGTCCAGTGTAGAATACTATTTGCTTAATTATCTACTATAACAACAAGGCAAAAATTGTATTATTGTTTAGCCATGAAACATCCAGCAGCCTAGAGAAAGCTTGGAGCAGCAAGACTGTAATTGTGGAATCCGGCTGTCGTCCTCAAGCTGGATGGCAGTAGCAAAGTAAAATATTCTTTGCACATAATATCTTTTAAGTTCAAAGCCTTGCTATAAGAGCATTTTATTTTTGGAAGCATTTTTTTGCAAGTCGATGTTCAATAATATAAAGTTGTTTTAACACACCATATGCATTAGAAGAGAGAAGAAAGTGTCTCATCTACAATAAATCTATGCAGCACTGGCAGGGGAATGATAACGGTTTTGAGTATTTGTACAGCAAGTGAATGGACATGCAGCTCTCCGATCTCCTCCAGAACTGCCACCCTGGGCAGTATAGAGCATCAAGCATGGGTCATCATGAGGTCTCCCAAGCATTACACCCCCAAATATCAGATCTGGAGGGAAAAGGAAAAGGAATCCACCTCTAAAATGATAGAAACAACCCTCACTAGGAATTCAGTAGAACATTTATCAAAAGATGTTGAGAAAAGTCTAAAACAGGTAGTTAGAAAGTCTCTTGTAAAGAGTGTAAAAGGAATTCATAAACAAGATATAGACATGTATAGTCAAAAAACATCAAAATGTTGTTTGTAGCACTGCATTACACAGTAAAACTCTTCCTTAAACATGCCCACATACATGTTTAGAAGCCTAGAACATATGGATATATGAAATGTGGAGGAGATAGTTCACTTATAGATAGTCAAGGTTTAGTCAACTAATTTTAGAGATAATACCGTAGATTATCCCATTATAATTGAAGGATTAAAGAGTGCTTACAAGTGGAAGGAGCAACTGAAAAAGAAACTAGAATTTGGACTGTTTAATTGTCCCAAGGACACACAGCTACTGAGTGGCAAAGCCAGGACTTTCTGCATCAACCTGTGATCTCTCTGCCGTGTATTCACTCTAGCCCTCAGATGTAACCTGGGATTTGTGTGTGTGTGTGTGTGTGTGTGTTTCCTCTTTAATGTGTGTGTGTGATGTTGTGCTGTAAGTCTTTTCCCAAAGCTGTGTGCAATCTCCCCAGAAAATATTCCTGTGCCATTGGACATAATAGGCAGTAGAGATTCACAGTCCAAATAAATATCAAAAGAAAAGTAAGATATCTAGATTTTACAAAGCAGACAGAACAGTAAAGATTGCATTTGTAGACGTAACTGTACTGAAGGCAACACATAAGACACAGGGCATTTTGTTTCCGAAGGAGAACCTGGATCTCTTCCCTGCTAAAACAAACCCAAAATATTCCTCTGCTAGGAGATCCAAGCTGATTATTAATACAATGCATGGCAACATCTGTGGTTTGCACATTGTTGAACTAAAAAGGCTCTAATGTGTTGGAGCAGAGGCCAAGCAACCAGTATCCATGGCAACTTGTGTTTAGTTTCAACTGACGTAGAGGATAGTATTCAATCAGATCCTTATAATTGTCTAAATGGTACACAATAAATATTTCCCATAGCCAGAATTTTTCTCTTGGCTTGGAAACAAAGAAAAATAAGACCTGAGTGGAGGAGGGGGACTGGAACAAATTTACCTCGAAAGGACTAACTTCAGGGAAGCTAAATTAATGTTTCACTTGTTAAGCAAGAAAGAATAGGAAAAAAATATATAATAGATATGATTGTAAGAGGGCAAGGGATAGAAGAAGAAAAAAGAATCAAAATGCCTGACCTTAAATTTTCCATTAAAAAGTGATTTCAAAAAAGCAATGAAATCCATTTGTGTTTACAAACCAATAACCCGTTATTATTAGAGTGTCTATTCAGTCATTATGCTAAGCCTTTTATAAATATTATTAATCCTCATTTTAAAAAATAAGTATTACAAAGCAATGTCCTCATTATCTTCATTTTGCAAAGGAACTTCAGTAAAGAAAATTTAAACAATTTAGCCACTATTACAGACTTTGTGTAAGACTGAAACTTAAGTCTATTTGGCTTTTAAAAAGTCTTTACCTTTTCAGTGCTCTACATTCTGAAAGGGCCCATTAAATTGATTAAAAAGATAAAGAATCCCATCCTTTTTTAAGTAAATGGTTCACAAGTAAGATACTATTTTTGGCAAATAACAAATTTTAAATTCAACTCTAAAGATGTTTATCACCACAATAGTCTTATCAAAAATTAAACAACTCCATATTTAAGTGGAAAATAATTAAATTCATGAATAGTCTACATTTGCATGTGTTCATTCTAGGTGGAGATTGGAAAATGAGATCTAATCAGATAGATGCTAAAAATTAGTCCATTGATAAGGTTAATGCTCCCTTGATCTAATTGCTTCCCAGAAGGCCTTTATCTGGTAACCAGTCCTTCAACAAAATGAGATTTTTCAAGAGACACTTTGGATCCCAACTAATAATTGCAAATCTAACCATTAGCAATTTTCAATATAATATCAAGTCAACTCCAGAAGAATAAGCCTTACTTTGCAAAAGCATAAACAGCCATCTCAACGATGCAATGCAAATTACTTGAGCGATGTAGATACAATATACATTATAGTTAACATACAATAAACTGTATATATCTAATGTGTACAAGTTGTTAAGATTTGATATGCATATACCCTGTGGAAGAACCATCATAATCAAGATAAAGAACATATCTCTTTTCCCCCAAAGTTAATTTCATCATACCTTTTGAAATTCCTTCTTCCAATCCTTCCCTGATTGCCCACCACCAGACCTAGGCAACCTGCTCTCCAGCACTATAAAATTGTATTTTCTAGAACGGAAGTTATATTTCAAAATTCTCCTGATAACCAAGTTAAAACAAAATTAAAAGCCACCACAGTCTTCTAAACAAAAGTAACCCCAAACCCTATATTTAGTGCCATTTAAAACTATTTCTTTTTTAGGCTCCTGTTGTGCTTAATTTTGGATAATTTCATACCTGAAAAGCTACATGGGTGTGGTTTCCACCAAGCTACAACATCTCATTCTACATTCCCAACTTCCTAACTACATCTTCTTGCCAAAAATAAGATGTCATCTATAATTCCTGGCTACCATTTGTTCAGAAAACAACACTGAATAGTAACAGACACAACTATTCTTTAAGATTCCTAATACAGCTACTCCTGGACCAAATATCTTTTCTGTTCCACCGTGGTTCTGAGACCTACAGAATGTAGGAAGCTCAGAACTTGACTTCTTCACATATAGCTGTAGACTTACTGAATTTGGTGCACATATGTAAGAGATTCAAATTGGATTCAGGTTTATTTTTAGTCTTTTGTTGTTACTGTTTATATACCTTGAATAACCAAATATCTTTATAAAAGATTTTAAAATAATTTTCAAGTGTCATTTATCCATATACTTGCCATTTCTAGTACTCTTTACTCCTTTCTGTTGATCTTCATTTCCATTTGTTTGCAATTTCTTTTTGTCTGAGAGATGCTTTTAGCATTTCTTATAGCACAGGTTTTAGGGTGATAAATTCTCTCAAAATTTTGTGGTCAGTAAAAGTCATTATTTTGTCTTATGTTTCTAAATAAGCTATCACTGGCTGTAAAATTTACACTGCACAGTTTTTCCTTTCAGCATTGCTAACAAGAAATCTGTATTCTTGTCTTTGTCCTGCTATATGAAATATGTCTTTTGTTCTTATCTCCTTCTAACTCCTCTTTTCCGGTGGTTTTCTGTGGTTTGACTTTGATGGAGATTTATGTGGTTCTTAATAGATTTTTTTATGCTTGAGAATTTTGAGCTGCTTGGATTTATAGATTTTATCAAATTTGCAACTGTTAAGCCATTATTTTAAAGTATCTTTTCTGCCTTTCCCTTTCATCCAAGACATATATGTTGATTCACCTGAAATCATCCCAATTCTGGTTTAGGATTTTTCTCCCAATCATATTTTTCACTATACTTCCACTTAGTTTCTATTGCTATATCTTCAAATGCACTAATGTATTTTTCTATACTACATATCTAGTCAGCTGTTTATCCCATTGTTATGGCTTAGATCTAAAATGTCCCCCAAAAACTTCCTGTTAAGAACTGGTGCTTCGCAAAGGAGATTGGATCATGGGAGAACTATACTGATCAGTGGATTAGTATAGGGGTCACAGGAAGTGACTGAGCTGAGGTCCTTTAGGTGAACACCTGAGTATTGTGCAAAGCCCTGCTCTGGGGACATTATGCTGTTAAACATACCTCTTGCATTCAGCTCCTGACATTCAGCTCTACATCCTTAATAACTAATTGCAACATCCTTACCTAGCCCTGATAATGTCCTGCTTCCACATTCTCAACTTAATACAGTAGAACATGTATCTCTCTGAAACCACTCCATCAATGCCTCTCTGATGCTGTATAAAATAAACTTGCTGGACAGGCACTTCGTCAGTTTTTCCATCAGAGGCTATGTCCCGCCTGGACCTGCTTCTCTCTATGTATGTGTCTGTTTTTTTTTCTTCACCTCCTCATCAACCTCCCCTCTGGAAATCAAACACCCATGGGGCCAGCAGTAGGTTAGTAATATGTCCATAGCTGACTGTGTTACTCAGAAATAGGGCCTAGTGGGAAGAGGTGGGTAACTGGGTTCCTGACTTGAAAAAGCACCTTCTTATACGTGGTCCTTTCTTCCTTCTTCCCACCACCTGCTTCCTGATCACCACGTGGTGAACAGTTTTCATCTACCATGCCATTTCTCCTTTGGAGTCACCCAAAGAGAAATCTACAACATCGTGAACCAAAATAAAACTCTCCTCCCTTAAGTTTCAAATGTCAAGTATTTTCTTCCAGTGACAGTAAAGTGAGGAATATATCCTTTGTTGTGGATTGAATCTTAAACAACCCCAGAAGGCTTATTTGTTAAGTACTTGGTCCCCAATGTAGTAATTTCAGAATTGGAGCTTTCTGAGAAGTGATTGCATCACAAGGGCTCTGAATTCATCAGCAGATTAATCCACTGATGGGTTCATACTTGACGGCAGAACTGGGCAGTGGTGGAAATTTTAGGAGGAAATAGGTCAGTGGGCTCATGCCTTCACAAGCAGTTCCATATATCATTTGCCCGACCCCTTGTGCTCTCCTGTCCGCCCCCATGTGCCGTGCAGTGAGCTGCTTTGCTCTAGAACACACCCCCTGCCATGATGTTCTGCCTCCCCATGGCCCAGAAGCGACACAGACAGCAGACTATAAAATGAAACCTTGACACTATGAGGCAAAAAAAAACTTTTCCCTTTGAAGTTCTTTTTCTCAAATATTTTGTCACATTGACAGAAAGTTGAGTAACATACCAATATAATGAATATTTCATTTAGATACTGTATTTTTTCATCTCCCACGATTCCATTTGTGACTTTTATTTTTCTCTTCACAAGAGTCCAGCTTTTTAAAATTTTATATCCTTGAGCATATGCTGAAGTTTTGTAATAACTGATTTTAAAACTTTGCCTCTTTCACTTGGTGGTACACTTCCTTTTTCATTGTTTTTAATTTATTAGTTCATGTTTTCAGTACATAATGATTACATTCTGTGCGGGCAGCTTGTACATAACACAACTTGATTCACTTTTTTTCAAACTCTTTCCCCTCCCTCACTTTTACCTTTTGGTCTCCTTCTCTTTTGCAAAAGATCTAGCTCCTTGTTTCTTATTATTTTTTATTTTGTGCCATACTTTATTTATATTTTGACTTTCTATATATTTCTATTGATTGTTTTTCTTGTTTATAGATCATACGCTTCTGTTTCTTTGTATATTTATTGTTTTTATTGAATCCCAGGCACTGTGGTTTTACATTGTTGGGTGCTAGATTTTGTTATATTCCTTTGTTGAATTGTTTTGAACCTTACGTCAATTTTTATATATGTTATAAAGAATCACCACAAACTTTGTGGATAAAACAACAAAATTTTCACTTTTATACTTCTAGAGATCAGAAAAGAAAATAGGTCCTGTGTGACTAATGTGGTATCAGCATGCTTAGTTTATTCTAGAGAATTCAAGAGGAAAAGATTTTGTGTTTCTTTAAGTTTCTGGTGGTGCCAGAATTCCTTGCTTTGTGGCCATATTGTTCTAGTCACTGCTTCTATCACTACTTTGCTTTTTCTTTTTCTGTAGTGAAAGCTCTTTCTTTCACATCACCTAATTCAACACTCTTAACCTAAGCACATTTTTGGGTGAAGCCTAATCACAATTTTTAAAACATACATTTTTTTTTTTTTTTTGAGACAGGGTCTCCATTTGTAGTTCAGGCTGGCCCTCAGCTCACTATGTAGCCCAGGCAATCCTCGAACTCAGCAATCCTCCTGCCTCTGCCTCCCAAGTGCTGGGATTACAGACGTGAGCCACCACACCCGGCACTGTGGTATGTGGTATTGATTACTGGTGGGCATGAGTCACCACACCCAGCATTGTATGTGGTTACTGGGATCGAACTTAGGACCTTGCACTTGCAAGGCAGGCGCGAGAACCACTGAGCTAAATCTCCGGCCCCTAAATCATATTTTTAAATGTAAGAAATGTCTACAATTTTCAAGGATCAAACCATGGATACTTCAGGGAGCCTTTACTCAGCTCCCTCCCAGCACCTTGCTATGTAATTTGAAGAGCAAATTTTACCTTTAATGCTTGTCTTTACATCTTGTGATGGCAAACTAAAGATAACCTTTATTCTAAGGTCAACTGAGCCCCACTACTCATATACAGTATTTCAGAGGACTCTAGCAGGTGCTGCAGAATAACAACCATGGCTTCTGGGAATGAAAAGTATTCTCAGTTCTGTTGAGCTTCAGAAAATTTTCACCTTACTGCTTTCCAGTGTCTCTTTCCCTAGCCCTTAGGCATGCATTTTCCTCTCACATATGTACATATTGTTACTTACCTGCAAACTAGAAGCATCCATCTGTAGATGGGTCTTCCCTCCCCCTCTCTCTTTCCCTCTCTCTCTCTCTCTATTTCTTCATTCCTCTTTCCCTCTTCTGTCTTCTCAGATCTGCTCCTCTCCTTCTTTCCTCCCTTACTCCTTTCTGTTCACTTTTTTCAAGTGCTCTGCCTCCCAAACTCTAGATGCCTTAGCATCTCTGAATTCCAACTTCTGTGTGAGAATTATCAATATTGTGTGTAACTGTAGATCCCTCTTTCATGCTTCTTGCTGAATAATTTGCTACTGAGAAAACCCAACTCAAATTTAAACATTTTCATTATTCATGGGGATTGGTGTAGCCTCTAAGGGTCTTTACAAATGGTGCTACTCTGAAAAAAATAGATGCGTGTACATATATGTATGTATATGCATCCCTAATGGACATATAACTTAGAGTGGGACTGTTAGATTATGCACATTTATAGCTGAAGCGGGTACTATCACCAGTTTGCTTACAATGTAGATCACTTTTTAAACCTAGCAGTCTATTGTAAACTGCAAAGGAGTAACTAGAGACTTACGTCCCCTGTGATATGATAGTACAATGTCAAATAATATCAAATTTCTGTTTTCACTAATTGTATTCAGGCTTCCATTCCTCTAGGCAATTTAAAACCAATGAGGGGATATAGTCATTATTCAATAAGCTAAAATAAGACAAATTTGAAAATATAAGACTTAAGAGTTAAGGGCTGTCTGCCTTTGTTTTATAGTAATACAATCCTTTTAATCTAGAGTAGTTTTCCACAAAATTTTCCATATATAAAACCTAAAAAAACAGGAAACTCTAGAATCAGCTTTTTGAAATGGTAGCACTTAGAAGAATCCAGTTTGAAACATTCCTAGGTCCTACCACTTTCTGTACAGGCCTAAAGAGCAAAACCAGGCCCAGTGAGGAAAAATGTGTCTTCCTGGCTCAGACAGTTAAGTAATAAAAAGAAAAAAAAATTTAAAACTCCAGACGCTCCTAACTTCCAGTTCAGCATAGTTGCTTCAGCCTGTTTAATTAGATGCTATTTTGGACTCTAACAGTGCTAATCAAGTTCCTGCCCGATTCAGGTGTACTAATCAGCTTTCCCTTTGCTAAGACACAATGTCTAACACCCACAAAAGAAGGAGTTGGCCAGATGGCTCATGGTTCCAAGAATTCTAGTCCATGGTTATCTGGTTCCAGGGCAGATAGTGAAAGGGCATAGCAGAGAGAATATGCTTAGTCCATGGTGGCCAGGAAACAGAGCAGGGGAACAGTCCCTCCAAGGAAGGGGGTCAAGGACTGTATACAGTACCCACAGTCACTACTCCATGGCCCACACACACCCAGAAGTGTGCTTTGGTAATCTCATTAGTGACTATCATAATGTGAACAGCTTCTCCACCTCTGTGCTTCTCTCTGCCATTTCACTTTCTCCCTTGGAGCCAGCAGACTGTGAACCATAACTAATCATAACCAAAACTTCTCTCCTCCTTTACACTGAAGGTGTCAGATATTGTACCTTAGGGATGAGAAAGTAAGACTTCTTTTTTTAAAATTTGAATCTTTATTGGTACATTATATATACACATCATGATCACACACAATATTGACAACTTGTGCAAGAATTGACACAATTTAATTCTCATTTTCCCATTCCTCCACCCATCCTATATATACAACCCCCGCCCCTATATACACAACTCTTGCACTTTGCATGGATCATATGAACGATGCCAAAGTCTTCTGTCAGCAAAAATATAGCCAGCATCCATTGAACAAAAGCTGTAGTAAGGAGTACAAAGAAAGATGCCTTGAGGGCATCTCAGACGCCAGCAAGATGTCCCTAGAGAGGGGTCGAGGGTGCAAAAGACAAACTTTTCCTTTGAGAAGGAAATGCCTGAGACCCGTGCTCAAGAATGACCATGGAGTGAATTGACTTTCCAGCATTCATTTCACCATGCTCAATCATCCAGGCACTCCAAGGCTACCACAGCTCCTCCCACAAACCATTTCCAAAGGTCCCTTAAAACACAGGTATAAGAATAGCTACATCCCCACTTCTCTAGTATCAACTTTCTATCAACTTTAATCTACTTTCCTATTATTGGTCAGAGTGTCTGACACCTACAATCTAACATGAGAGATTTAATTTGGCTCATAATTCCACCAGATTCACTCCATGTTTCCTCCAAGGCAGCAATTTCAATGTGGGATGACACAGCAGAATAAAGATGCTTAGTTGATAGTAAGCATAAAACAGAACAAAGGTACCATGCCAGGGAGTGAAGGGGGCAAGGTAGTGTATGTAATACTCAAGATCATGCCTCCATGAACCACCTAGACACATCCAAAAGTGTGCTTTATGAATCTTCTCAGCAAGTGACTTCTAGGTCAATCAATTTTTTTTTTTTGAGACAGGGTCTTGCTTTTGTAGTTCAGGCTGGCCCTGAGCTCACTATGTAGCCCAGGCAAGCTTCGAACTCAGCAATCCTCCTGCCTCTGCCTCCCAAGTGCTGGTAGGTCAATCAATTTGACTCAGTAAGCTTAACTACCACATCAAGGCAGGTATAAATAGAGTTTGGACAGGTCATATCTTTTTGATAATTCTCAATTGTATCTTTCCTCTCAAAGATCCTTCACATAGGGAGAACAGGTATTTTCCTTTTAAAAAATTTACCTACCGCACCAGTGAGAAAGTTGCGACATCCAGATGCTATAGCAAAACAAGTTACTGAATGCTTTATGTGTACAAAATCTATAACCCTAAAATGTGCAATAAACAATGTGTCAATATGGACTACTAATGTATGACTCTCTTCCAGCTAGCCTCAGAAAAGGACTGAACTTTTGAATGTGAGCCAAATAATTGTTTCAAAGTGTTGGGAAAATGTAGTTGGAACTTTGTCCAAACAATTGACTTTAGATCTAATTTCTAAAAGCGTGTCAATTTTGCACATCAAATAGCTCTTTTAAAATTTTGCAAAGACTCAAATGAAGCTGAATTCAATTTTCTGCACAGAACATATGGACTTTCAAAAAGGCAAGGGAAGAGGTGGCTGGCAAAATATGTTTTCAGTTTTAGCACATTTTTAAACAAAATAAAACAAAAATCATGGCTAGATGGGCCAGGCCCATAAAAATTACCATTTTCCCTGTCACTGACCTGTAACTATTTAAGTTCCTCTTATTGTTTTGTATAAAATAATTGTTCTTTGCACTAACAGTATGAGTGATTACATAAGGTGGGTAGGTATTATATGGCACAAAAGCACCAGCATTTCAAAAATGCACAGAATCATAGTACCTTATAAATTATCTGAAATAAGGATATTTTCTAAGAATTAACATAGGTATTATTAAAGTCGGCTTTTCCAAAAGTTTATTAGCAACTTTTACCTGGGGAAAAGATGCAACAGGAAACTTATCAGAACCCAAGTGATCTAAGCCTTCAGTTAACCAGAATTTTAATGCATATATTATCACCTTTTAAATAATCCTTCCTATTCTGCTAAAGCTTTAGCACACATTCAACTAATCTCTTCAATGTTTATGAGAGATGAATGAGATCATTAAATTAGGATCTTACCTCCAATTAAATAATAGGGGTTTCAATACATAGCAGAAAATTGGAAATGACAGAATAACTCAGTGCTGAGCAAAGAGAAAGAAGAAAGTGCTTTTAACTTGACTGGGACAAGAGGACTGAGATTAGGATGTCTCATTATACATGGGCTCAATAATTTTTATGTGATAAAGCTTTTACTCTACTCTTACACCTCTTATTCTTGCTGTACTACTCCAATAGTCTCTGCCTTAAATCAACCAAAATGAGTCATGCAGAAACCCTGTACTTTTCTATGTATCTGACTTCTGAGATATTCCTCATGCCTGTTTCTATATCCTTCATTTGCTAACCCTAGGTTAAAGGCATTAACTCCTCTAGTGCTGCTCTAGAAAGAGCTAGTCTCTCCATCCTAATACTAACAAAAATAATAGCTATCATTTATTCTTACACCTTCTGTGGGACATGTACTATTCCTTGCATTTTATTTAATTTAAAACATCAAGACTCTTAAGTGGTTATGGTTATGATTTTCGTGTTAAAAAGAAGTGGTGGCTTCCATTTAAAAAAATGAAAGAGAGAAAGAAAGAAAGAAAGAAAGAAAGAAAGAAAGAAAGAAAGAAAGAAAGAAAGAAAGAAAGAAAGAAAGAAAGAAAGAAAGAAAGAAAGAAAGAAAGAAAGAAAGAAAGAAAGAAAGATGAAAACTGGCTTTATAAGGGGAAAGAACATGTACCTGATTTGAACCAGTTCCTCTCAAATGATTTCAGTCTTATCCCACCACTATAATATTCTTCATATCCTTTTCTAAATTCAAGTATCAATAAAATTTAAATGTATCACATTTATTGATCAGAATTCTTAGACAAAGCCAATAGAATACATTCTAGTCATTCAAACCATGATGTAATTCAGTAAAAGATACTCTGCAGCTAATAAAAATATCAGGGATTGAAATTATGGAATTAGATTAATCTAGATAGATGGAGATAGGTAAAACACATTCCAAAAAATTTTAAGTTCACCATGAGAACCAACTAAAAAACCATCATTGCTACTGGTATACATGTAACACTCTGAGCTGAGTGTTAGAAATACCACCACAGCTTCCTTAAACTGCCTACACAATCTGTGAGGAATTTTATTCTCTCTATAGCATATGGCCTTTTCTGTGATTATTGTGATAGTTCAGTCTTATTTGAGTAAAAATTGCCTTGCAGATTAATAAATTCTGGGCATGTCTGTGGATGAAGCTCCTCCTGCAATGTGGATAGCATCAACCAATAGTCTTTAGCTTGGTGGGGTAAAAAGAGAAAGAAGGGAATGAAAAAGAAGGAGTTCCATCCAATGTTCACCATTCCTTTAAATATTGACTTCCAATTTCTTCAGTCTTCCAATGAAGACTCTTCAGCTTTCTGACATGGACTTATTTTTACAATGATCTCCCAGACCTTCAACTTCCAATTTGTACTGAATCCTCTGGCTCTTCAGTGCATAGATAGCCATTTTGGATCATTAACAACCTTGATCTTATAAGCATACAGAATAAATTATACATGTATTTTATACTGATTCTATTGAGAACTGCTTTCATTTATTTTTCATTTCCACATGTCAGTTTTTTTATCTAGCAGAGCCTAGGTCATGCGCCTGTATTCCAGCTACAATGGAAAGCAATGTTGCCTCCAGATTTCTAGGTTCTAATAAAGGAAAGTAATTTTCAAATAGGCTGTAATCAGTGTTGAGTTAACACATGTAAAACTTTCCATTTCTAGTAGATATTAACTAAATGGAGATAACTATTGGGGAAGGACCCAGGATGAAGATTTGATGGGCTTCTCAGGAGAGGTGGAGGAAAGAAAAGGGTCAGGGAGAGAGAAGTCTAAATATCATCATGTGGACCTATAATTGAAAGATGATACTGTATATACCCATGTTGAAACATCATGTGATACCCATACAATTTTTATATTTTCATGTATCTATTAAATTATAAAGAGGGAGATAATAGCAAGGTTACTCTCTAGTGGTAACCTAGGAAAAGATAGAGGAGTTATCTCTACCTGCAACACTTATCTCTCTTAAATTATTGTGTTCATTTATTGGTTTGTGAACATATTATCTATCTCATCAGATAGTGGTTTCCATAAAAATTATAGCAGCATTTAATCCCACTTCTGTGTCCCCACTGCTTAGAACAATTTCCAGTACATGATTTGTTCATAATGAAAGGTTTCTTCCTAACAGAAGTAAGTAGTAAAGCCTTCCTTATGGAATTGTTAGGAAGATTAAATTTATCAGTATGTTTAAACTACATAGAAAGGCACTTAGTGCATATGACTGTAATAGATGTTAATTGCTATGATTTATTTTGGAACAGTGTTCATATTCTTTGTGTATAACCCTCACAATCAATATTTCTTTTCAAGACTTTTGTTCAAGTTACTTGATTCTAAATCTGGGCTTCAGTTGAAGGACCCCTGTTGGTCCCCTCCAGCATCAGCATCTCCATGTGGTTCACAGGCTGGTCTTTGCAACATTAATGTTTAATGCAGTATACTACTATGCATTTACATCTGCTACAGATTAATAATTTACATGTGATATTTATTATGATTAGGATTCAAGTCCTTAGTCCATCTTCAAAAGTATTGCCATCTGGCCCTCAAGTTCTGGGGAGTATTTTGTAGCGACAAACCAGAAATGAAGCGTTTGTGGTCCAAGGGTGTCTTTGCTTCTCCACCACCTCCCACCAACAGCAGTGGCCTTGAGAAACAAGTAATTATTGAAGGTTTACTCCCTCCTCACTTTTTTTGCTTCCTGGTCATGAGTTGAATGGTTTTGTTTTTTCACTTGTTGTCTGGATGTGCTGCCTTGCCATGGGCAACAGGACCAACCAATCATGAATTGGACCCTCCAGAAACCGAGCCTCAATTAATCTTTCCTCCTTATAAAAAAAACACCTTTACACCAGATGACTTTTTAAATTCCTTGTGTTTTACAGTCATAGTTTGTTGAAAGTAAATTAGCTGCCAAAAATTACTAAGAAGTGATTAGAAAGACTAAAAGTTTAAAGTGCAGCTTATTTGTTTATTCTAATTTATAGTTGTCTACATAACCTGAGATACTGCTGGTCTGATCTGGTTTGGGATGGACTGATCCATGTTGAGCCACTTTGGACCACTCTGAGTTGGTTTGAGCTAGTCTGATATTGCTTGGCCTCGCCTGAACTGGTTTGAGCCAGTTTGGACTAGTTTGACTTGGTTTAGATTGGTCTGAACTTGTTTGCATGGACCTGATCTGATTCAATCCAGTTTGATCCACACTGGATCATTATGAGCTGGTCTGAACAGGTTTGAGCCACTCTGATCTGGTGTGGACTAGTCTTTGCTAGGCAGAGGTCTGGTCTGGCTAGATCAGTTTGCTCCAGCTTTATCTGGCTAAAAAGGTTTTATCTGGTTTGATCCAATTTGGTCAGGTTTTACAGGTCCAATCTGATCCAGTTTGGATGTTTGGACCAGTCTGAGCTGCTTTGTTCTGGGCTGAACTAGTGTGAGCTGGTCTGGACCAGCTTGATCTGTGGTGATAGGATCTGAAATGGTTTGAGCTAGTCTAATCCAGTCTGAACTGGTTTGACCTCTCCTTTGTACCAATATGAGCCACTCTGAGCCAGTCTGAGCTGGTTAGGACTGGTCTGATTGGGTTTGAGCCTGTTTGGACTAATCTGAGCTGTTTTGTTCTGGTTTGATCCAGTGTGACCCTATTGGTAATGGTTTGACCCAGTTTGGACTGGTCAGAGCTGATTTGAGCTGATCTGATTTGGTTTGGCACCGTCAGTCTGAGCCAGTCTGGACCAGTCTCACAGGTTTGATACAGTTTGGACTAATGTGAGCCAGTTTGAGCCAGTTCTGTCTGGTGTGAGCCAATGTGATCTAGACTGAGCTACTTGGACTGGTCTGAGGTGGTTTGAACCATTTTGAGTGGTTTTAGCTGGATGGACTGTGGTGACACCATCTAGCTGATCTGGACTGGTCTGAGTGAGTTTGGCCTGGATTGGGCTGGTGTGGACTAGTCTGAGTCAGTTTGATCCAGTTCAATCTGGTTTGATCAAGTCTCCACTGGTTTGGCCCAGTCTCAGTCCACCTGAACCAATTTGGACTGGTCCCAGCTGATTTGCTCTGGTTTAATTTTGTCTGAGCTGATTTGGATTGGCCTGAATCAGTTTGATCTGGTCTGGACTAGTTCAATGTCACCTGATCTGATTTGGACTAGTTAGAGCTGGTCCAATCAGATTTAAGATGGTTTTGAGCCTGTTTGGGCTGATCTGGATTGGTTTGAGCCAGTCAGAGCTGGTCTGACCAATTTGATCTGGTTTGGTCCAGGGTGACCTGGTTTGAGCCAATCTGAGCTGGTTGGGACCTACCTGATTGGGTTTGTACTTATTGGGATGGCCTCTGCCACTTCATTCTGGTTTGATACTTTTAACCTATCTACAACAGTTTGAATCAGTTTGGACTGATCTGGACTGGTGTGAGCCCATCTGGTCTGGTTTAACCCACTCTGAGCCAGTTTAGACTGGTCTCAGAAAGTTTGATCTGGATTGGGCCAGAATGGGCTGGTCTGAGCAGATTTGGGCCAGTTAGATCTGGTTTGAGCTTGTTTGGACCATACAGGGCCAATTTGAACTGGTTTGGGCTGCTTTCAACCAGTCTGATCTGGTTCAATCTGGATTTATTAGGTCTGCTCTGGCTTCATCTGGTTTGTTCCATATTTATCCACCCTCATCTATTTTTTCCATCTTTATCTGGTCTGACCCATTGTGGTTCAATTTCATCCAGTCTGGTCCTATTTTACCCAGTATGGCTCAGTTTGAGTGCTTTATCTAACAACTGAAAAATACCCATTTCTTACTGTATGTAACATTGATCGAGATACTGCAAATTGACCCCAAAACTACACTTTAACAAATTCTTAAAAAACAGATATGAAATAAAGTATATTTTCAGATTATAAATGATTACATTAGAAACATATAATAGAAAACTAGCTAGAAAATCCCGAACATTAGGTAATTTAACATGTTTCTAACTAATCTAAAGGTCAAAGAAAAAAATCAAGTGCAATTATAAAATATTTTTAACTAAATAAAAAACCATGATATATCCAAATTTATCAGTAAGTAACAGTAGAAGGAAATTTTATAGCATGAAATATATAGACAAACTACAAAAAGAAATACCTAAAATCAATAGCCTATGTCTCTACTTTGGAAATGAGTTAACAGAGATTTAAACCCAAGGGAAAGAGAAGAAAAGAATTTTTAAAAATTAGAGCATAAATCAATGAAACTCAAAACAGAAAATCAATAGAGAAAAATCATTGAAATTTAAACCTAGTTCCCTGAGAAATCCAATAAAATTGATAACCATCTAATTAGTCTAAATAAAAGAAAAGGGAAAGGAAAAATATATTACCAATACCAGAAATTTTAAAAAGAAATCACTGTTAGGTCCATGGGCATTGAAAGAATTATAAAAGAATATTATAAACAATTCTTTGCCCACAAATTTGATAACTAATGAAACAGATTAATTTCTTTAAACTTCCAAGAGAAATAGATAATCTGAATAGTCCTATTTTTACTAAATACATTGAATTGATAATAATCTTCCAAAACGGAGACAAAAGACACAAAAAATTTCTCAGAGTCTCAGAAACATTTGAAGAAGAAATGACAGCAATTCTCTATAATCTCTAAAGAAAATAGTAGCCAAAACCCTTTTTACCCTACTTAACTAGCATTATCCCAACACCAAAACTAGTTAAGACATTACAAAAAAAGATATCTATATTTTAATATCTCTTATTGATGCAAAACTCCTAAGCAAATGGAATCTGACAGTGTAAGATTATATGACAACCAAATAAATTTAATCCATATACATAATTCTGGATCACCATTCAATAATTAACAAATGTCATTTACCATATGAACAATATAAAGAAGTAAAATCATATGATCATGTAAATGGAGGACAAAAAAGTTTTTAATCAAACAACACATTTATAAAAATTTAGGAATTAAGAATAGAGGGAACTTCCTTACTTAGTAATGAACATCTACAAAAAACAAGAGCTTGCATTATATTTAAAAGTAAGTATATTGAGGAATATTCCAAGGATGCATTTTCTTTAAACACACCTACTCAGTATCACATGGGAAATCCTACCTCCTATACCGAAATAAAAAATAAAAAGTATGCATATTGTGAAGGATTATGTGAAAAAATTCCCAAAGAATTGCCAAAAAATGCATCTGGAACAACAACCAAGTACAGCAGCACTACAATATATTGTGCTAATATTTAAAAATATTTGGATCCCTGTATATCAGTAATGAACATTAAATATTTAAAGTTATAATAACAATGCTTTGCCATTTGCAATAGTGTCAAACAATTAAAAATGTCTAGGTATAACCTCATATGTAGAGGAACTATGAAAATAAACACAAGGAACTGATGGAAAATCAAAGAAGAACTTTCAAATAATGGCCATGAATCCATATAGATAAATAAATGTTTGAATAAACACATGAGGATATACCAATCTTTTGTGCAGAATTCCAAATAGTTTATATAGATAGTCTCCCTGCCAGGAAATAGAGCATAACTCCATGTTCCTTAAACATGAGTTGTATATATTAATATCCTTCTAAGGAATAGAATAGAGAAAAGGGAGGAGAAAAAAATTATAGTGAAGTAACCTGACAAAAAATATATGACCAAACAAAGTCACTTTATGGAGTGAGGGGAAAAAAGGTCATAATCCAAACAACTCTGAAAATGAGGAAAGTCTGTTAACAGTCAACATCAACTAGTAACAGTCATATTGATAGTATATGTCTGTGATTTAATGTAATAAGTAGCCCTTTACCTGTGTTGTCATCCTCCCCATAAGACACACAACATCAGCAAATTCTAGCTGAGACAAATTCAACAAAATGCCAATGTGTACCCTTTAATATTGTCAAAGTCACCAAAAAACAAGGAAAGCCTGAAAAGTAACCAAGAGGAGTCTAAGGAGATGACAATAAAACAAAATATGGAATTCATTATTAAGGTGGAATTCAAGAACAGAAAAAGACATTAAGTAAATTCTATTGAAATTTGAACAAATTATGGATTTCAGTTAAGGATAAGTTGTCAGTATTGGTTCATTAATTGTAACAAACATAACACACCAATGTAAACTGTTATTGAGCAAGCACAGGATATACAGGAATTCTTTCTACTAACTTTGCCATGTTCCTACAGATCCAAAAATGTTCCAAAATTATACATTTATTTTTTAAAAGCCACTCGACAATAGTAAGAGAATGAAGAGTATTTTAAAGAAGACTGTGATATTCAGTCACTCTATAAAAGTAGAAATAAGTAAGACCTAAGTGGCTTTGAAATAAGGAAAACACCAAAATGAAACTGAACTAAAATCTTCTCTTAGTGTTTTTGCTGACTCTACTGGTGAAATTATATGCATATTTTGAAACTTTATTTAGTCAGGTTGAAAACAACACAGATATATTCTGTTATGACAGGACTTGATTTGTTTCTTTATTTTGTTTTGTTATTTTTTCTTTATTTAATTTATATTCACATGATTGGAGTTACCAAACTTTATGGGTTATGATACATTGCCATTATTGGCAGTTGATTCATATTTCTGTTATATTTTATTAGTATTCATTCCTGTTTATTAATACATTCCTTTGTCCTTCTATGCTCATAAAGAAGCATTCTAACAAGTTTTATGAGGATATGGTAAAAGTTTATATTTTCCCTCACCCAAAAAGGGCTGAAAAGTGATAATGTAGCCAGTGCCTTGTCTTGTAATGGTAAAATCCTTAACTGAGATTAAAATCACTTAAATAGCAGCAGCTTTAGGGTAACAAGTATTATTGAAAGGATGAGTTTTGTTTGGAAACTATGGGTTTAATAGGACATTATTAAACCATTTAATCTCTCCTGCAGAGACTTTTCATGCTGTCCCCTTAGGGAACTTTCTCTGCAGGAGGTCTGGGAGTCACACTGTGGCCAAGTTGGTGACAGTTCAAAAAGTTCATCCTGCTCTAATTTCAGCTGAGCAGCAAGAATGGTCACAGCAGGAAATTCAAATTTGAAATTCTCAATGCAAAATGCACACTGCCTTTCATTTCCCACCACCCAGGATATTAAACCCAGATGACCATAGTGAACATAAGGGAGAGACAAGTTATAGGAACAAACACTGCTATTCTGTTACTGGGTCATTTCAAGTGGTAGGCCTATTTTATTTCAGGAGTACTCACTATACTCCCTAAAAGAAATAGAAACATGCCTTACGAAGCTCTTTTATCAAGGGAACTGTGCTATCTAAGGAAACTAATTGTTTTGCAGAAATTATTTAGAGTTTTACATGTAACAAATCCAGTACTGTTTTCTTCCAATATAGCGTGATTAGGTTATTTAAGCTCTTTGGTACAACTAGACCCCAAGGAAACCTGTATATTATGTCTCTCTGTCTCTCCCTCTCTCCTGCTCCCCCCCCCTCACTTAACACACCTGTAAACCTTTGCTTTATAACCTATAAAGGGAAACAGGTATGAGGAGAGCTCTGGAAGAAGGGAAATAAGTTTAAGTCCCAACTGAACCCAACGCAGCCCTTATTCTTTGCATGAGCTAAAGAAAGTAGATATTCTGGGGATCAATTTTAGCATTTTAGACTTACTAGTAGTAGATGCACCAAGTTTTTAAACTGTAGTCAGTCTATAGATAAAATCACACACAAAGACAGTGCAAAGAACCTGAAGATTATTAAATGGCCAAGAGATGCATGAAATTCCAGTAATTAATGGGGAAAGATAAACTTTACCTTTAATATAATATCAATTTATATCTCCTAAGTTCACTATCATCAAAAAGAGATCTGTACTGCCAAGGTACAGAAAAAAGCAATGCTTGCAAACTACTAGTGAGAATAAAAACTGATACATCCATTATAAGAAACATTATGAAGCTTCCTAAAACCTTACAATATAACTACCACAGAATCCAACAATCCCAGTTCCAGATATAAAGTCCAAGGAAATAAAAGTAAAATGTCCAATAAATATCTACCCTTCATGTTCATTACAGTCCTCTGATAGTTAAGATATGGATATATATATATATTATACATATGATTATTATTCAGTCATAATATAAAACTAATCCTGCTACCTGTGAAAATGGGAATGACCCCAGAAGACATTATGCTAAATAAAGTGAGTGAGACACAAAAAGACAAATACTACACAATCTGATTATATGTGAAACCTAACCATGTTGATCTCATAGAAGAAGGAAGTAAAACAGTGGTTGCTGGGATGAGGAGGTAGGGAAAGAAACACGGAGCTGTGGATTAAAGGGCACACACTTTTAGTTGTAAGGAAATACATTATGGGGGTCTAATGTACTGTATCATGAGTGTAGCTAACAATTTTTCTCATGTATTTGAAATCTAATAAGAGAGTAGATTATAAGCATCTTCATTATCTCCATACACATACACAAAAGGTAAGCAAGGGTAGAAATAGGTATGTTAATTAATTTGTCTATGATAATCAGTGCACAGTTTATATTTTCATTAAATAATCACATTGTGGACATTGAATCCATACAATTTTGTCAGCTAAACACCTCAAGATTTAAGCAAAGAAGAAAATATCTCATATATATCATATATATTTGTATACATATATTTCCATATATATATTTATTTATATTTCCATATGTATATGCCTTCTGTGAATATTCCATTTTTTACTTCCTCTTATTTTCTGCTTTTTCTCCCTTTCCTTTTCTTCTTTCCCCCTTTCACTCTTCTCCATGCAAGTTTAAATATGTCTAAGTTAAATATATGTAGGATTATACAATCCAATTCCTGCTATAGCTACCTTGCATGGTGCTCCTAGGCGCATAAAGCATAGAACCTGGTGCCTCATGCTTAATAGGTGTCCAGTAATTGACAGCTGGTGTTTAAGAATAACCCTGAACCCTTGAAAACTTACCCACACTTTCTACTCACCAAAAGTGACAAATGCAATTGAGGTAGGTCTATTTTACCTCTGCTTCATACTAGAACATACTTCACCATTACAAAATCCAAATAATTCATGTTCTAAAATTCCTGAAACTTAGGTTAAAATATTCAGAACCAAATTATACAAAAAATAATTTCTGAATGAAAAACATGAGTGGAATGAACAATATCATGTGTTATATTCAAGAAAGTCAATATGATACAGTAGAGAAAAGAGAGAACCTGAAATTTTACCTATCTAAACTTAAAAACTAAGGGATGGAGAAAGAAGGTACCTGTTCAGAAACTAGCACCTCCTAACAAGAGCCCTAGAAAGGAGGAACTAGACCTCTATGGAGATGGTGCCCAGGAACTTGGAAGAGGAAGCAGAGGAGTTGAAGTTCCATGTTTGTGAAAGAGGTGGTGTCCATCTGATACTGAAACCTCTTAGAATTATGAATGAGGCTGGTTTGGGGATTGCTGAAAGAAGCCTTTTGGAGACTATGATAATAGGAGAAGCACACAAACAATAAAGTGTGTGTCCTTCCTCCCTCTCCAAACGTACTGTCTTCCTCTGGGTGTGCCAATGGTGGAATTTCTCAGGGAAGCAGCTAACCAAGAAGTGTAATCTGTAGGTTTATACCACAACACAACAGAACATAGGTAGGAGAGTGCTGATCTGAATGACAGTAACAGATTAATAACTGGCACATTTTTTATTCTTTATAAAACCACATAGTATACTTCACATAATATCAAAGATTGATTCTTCTACTTTATATTGCAAGCTTTTTGAGGATGGAACTAAAATCATTGATGCCTGTTTCCTGGAAAAACAGTATTGTAGTGAATAGCATCTATCTGGAGAGAAAGCATTGATATTTTGGCTTCCTCACCTCCTTGCTGTATGATCATAAGCAAACAATTCTGTTTCTTCTCATTTTAAAATGGTTATCATCATACCAGTATATGGCAGGCATTGCCTCCCTGGGTCTCTTCTTACTGTACCCCTGGTATATCTGTCTATCAGTCAACTCAATAGTGGTCCAGACACTTGAACTTCCATCTTACCTGTTAGGGAGGGGAGGGTTCCCTGAGTTTGTTTAATTAGATAGGAGTGTTGTTTAATATTTAGGAGTAACAGAAGCCACTATTTCCTGCTAGTCTCTTATCAGCCTTTCTCCAAGAGAAAATCAGCTCTTTCAGAAAACAAGGAAACCTGTCAGTAGTTACAGAAGAGTCTCAGCAAAATAATGGCTCCTTAGAGTTCTCTAGTCTGCAATGTGTATCAAATTATTATCATCTCCCTTATTCTGTTCTACTGAATACCATAATACTCTTCTCCTGAGTCTTATAAATCTCCCCCGTTTCCTGCAAGCCAACTCGCAGAGGGTCTTAACTGTACCTACACATAAGGTAAAGCCTGCATTTTTGATGCGTTAAGGAATCCAGAGTCCTGATTGTAATGCCAAGCTTCATTTTAAATTATGAGTCTATGGTCCTATTTCTCACAGTAAACATGAGTGTGAGGTGAGCCTAGTTCTGATTCTGAGAAATCATGAAGAAGAATAAAGAATCTGAAGAATCACATAGAAAAGAGTTAGAGCCCTAATAAAACTATCTGAAATTTGCTTCCTTTACCCAAGCCAAAAAATTCTCCTAAGCCAGTTTGATTTTGTTTTTAAAACAAAAAATGTAAATAACATAGAAAGAAAAATGTAGAAGGAAATATAAATAATATAAAAATATTCAAGAGTCTCTCAGTTTCAAGGTAATTTTTCATATATTAGTTTAGATTCTCAAAATCTGATAAAGGAAGTAGAGTTGACACAAGGGCACTTCAGATAAGATAGAGACATTTCTCCTTTAACAACCTAATTCCAGTTCTGTGACTAGTTAGTTAAATAAATCAGTCACCAAATGAAGAATTGCATATAGTATGTACATTATAATATTCAGAGCAAAGAAAAGGAAACATTTAATGTATGACTTTACTATTATTTGCATAATTCTTCATATGGAGTACTGTAATATATAACAGAACCTAAAACTAAAGCACTCTACTGTAGAGTATGATCAGGAAAAATTATAGTATTATATAAACAAAGTATGTTGAACAAAAAAGACAGCCAACAAAATGTACAGAACTGTGCAAAAAACAAAGATGGCTCATAAGTCTGAGCAGCAGGTTTTAAGTCCAAACAGTCCTTAGAACAGGTAGGTCATTAAAGGAGTTATAGCTGTAGTATTCTTTCTGATATTTAAAAACTTCACACATCTTTTCATAAAATTTTTGTACCATTCTTTCCTCATTAGTCATGCTATGGGTTTATCTCATCTATTAATTTTTTTTTTTGAGACAGGGTCTCGCTTTGTAGTTCAGGTTGGCCCTGAGCTCACTATGTAACCCAAGCAAGCCGCCACAAACTCAGCAATATTCCTGTCTCTGCCTCCCGAGTGCTGGGATTACAAGCGTGAGTCACCACATCCAGCTCTCATCTATTAATTTTTAAGATATTCTTTGTTCTTTCTATAGGTCTTTACTTTCTTGGTTAATGTTTTCTTGCTTACTAATTTCCTAATGCATTATCTTGATTTTCTTATACTTCTAAGTTTATCTAGTTGAGTCCCTTCACCACAAGTTTTTATTTTCTGTTATTATTGTTGTTCCTGTTGTTATATTGGTTCCTTTTGGTAGCTTGTTCAAACAGACACATAATTCATTTCTGTCCAATCATTTATTTATTGCTGGATCATCTTTCCAGTATTTCATGATTTTCATTGGCATTTAATTTATAATTCATTAATTATTTTAATTTTATTTTTCTAAACATAAGTGAACTTTTGTTTCTCTAATTCTACTAGGTTGCAGCCTGCCTATCTGCTGTTACTACTATGATTAAAAATGTGGAGCACAATTTCTATGAGACTACAGTCTCCTGAAGACAAACACGTGCTTATTGCTCTGGGAGTCTCTGACAAAACGAGGGTATGGGCCACAGTTCATTTTAGACATCCAGTAAGGAATTCAAAACTATGCAAAAGCATGAAAGACAGAGCAAAAGAGATTTCTTTGTGGGTTCCAGGCTGGAATAAGTGAGCTATAACTTCTCCCAGATTCAACAATCTTCTGATCATAAGGTGATAAAAAATCAAAATGAATTACTACAAGACTGGTAGAACTTTCCCTTCCAGGAAAAAAATTAATAGCATCACCATAAGACACTCAAGAATATTTAGGCATAATTGTTCTTGGGCCAAGGAAGAGTTTAAAATATAGATAACATTAGATTTATTCCACGACATGACATGACAGCAGTAGGCTTCCATAATTTCAGAAGCCTGCAGAAAAGACTTACAAGTAGAAAGAGACAACTTTACCTCCCCAGGGGAACACAATGAAATTCAGTGAATTAAGGATTACACTTGACTTCCATAGTTCAGACTTCGGGCCTTCAACAAGCACTCATCAAACTCTCCCTGTGCCAGCATGGAGAAGAGCACTGAGCCAGAGGTGATGGCAGAGTTTCTGGGATCAAAGGATACTAGATGTTATGCTGAACTCCTTAGCTCTGTTCTTTAAAAACAAAGTAAAGGCACAATTATAAAGGTGAAGTCAGTAGGTAAAATTCAAAATTCAGGGGTTGGTAAGGGAGGATAATAGGAAAGGTGGACAAAAATCAAAGCACATTTTATGCATGTATGAAAATGTCACAATGATACCAATTATTTTCCACAATTAATATGCACTAATAGTTACAATAAAAAAATTAAAACTTCAGTATGAAATTCTGACTAGCATCATGAGATAAGAAGAATGACAAGAACCGCCCCTTATATGCTAATGTGCAATAAAGCTGGACCAGGAATTCTATTCTCCTCCTCAAAATTAGATATATAATTAAAATCTTGGCACTGTTTTCAGAGCATAACAGCATATTTTCAGAAAAAGTCTGAGCAAGAACTGTAAATTTGCCTCCAGCCATGTAAATGTTATTGCATAATTAACTGAGACAGGAATTAATGTGTCTAAATTCACCAAAACAGTCTCAATTAAGGAGCTGTATGTTGAGAGGTGCTTTTTTTTCACCCATGTACCCACAGAATTCACTGTTTCAGCTGTTGTGACATCCAAGCTTTCCTTTCCAGACAGGCTCAAGATTGCAGACGGTCAGGAACCTGAAAGGAGAAGGCACTGAGGCACTTTAAGGAATGTTTAAGAAAAGTGCAGCCAGCAGTAAGCCTTCAACACCTCACATGACACTGGAAGGCTATGCTTACCTATGTCTAGGAAGCTATCCTCAATTAAATCTCAAATGAGTGTCTTAGTCACTCTCTTCATCATGAAGACACAGTACAAAATAGCTACAACTTAGAAGAGAAGCTTATTTGAATTCACATTTTCAGTCCATAATTGGCTGGCTCCAAGGCAGAAATGCCATAGTAGAATGGCATGGGCAAAGAAGTTGCTCAAGTCATGGTGGCCAGAAAGCAGAAAGAGAAGGAAGGCTCTCAGGAGGGACATAGACCCTCCTAGATCACCCCAGTGACATGCCTCTTTGGACCAGACCTCCAACAGCACACTTGGACCTGAATTCACCAGTGGACGATGCCACTCGTTAGTACAGTTCCCCCTAGATTCAATAGCTCTCCAAAAGCCCCACCTGAGTTTTGGAGGACATTCCAGATCCAAACCACAACACATAATGCTAGTAACAGAATAAAATAAATTGTGCACCTTTAGGAATCTCTTCTTTAGGAGTTGTCTTCAGATTAATGTTAATTCCTTCTACTAATATAATCCCTGTTTTCTTCCAGGTCGAGACAAGCTCTTCTTATACTTAGTATGTATTTCAACTCTTAATTATGTTTTTCCTGTATTATCTCTCATCTATAAATCCTATGTGTTATTCTACACCTTCTAATTTTCCCCCTTACAGTTTGGTTTTAAATGCTATTCAGTTATATTTAGCAAAAGACAAACATGTCTTTGTAGTTATGCACATCCTAAGATGGCATCTTGCAAACTGCTCTCTTTGAGGAATTATTTTTCATTTTATCCTCAAATACTTATCCAAGGCAGACAATGGCAGCACCTCCTGGATCTTTCACTCTAAACTTGCACTCTTTGGTTTCTGTTCTAATAAAAATAAAACTCTGTTGAACTGTTCATTTGATGAAATCTTTTTCTAAATTATGAAGAGATGACAGAAAAAAATATAAGAAAGACCAGAAACTATTAGGATAAAGAGCCCCATTTTATGTTAAGCTTTACATTATGCCAAATACCAAGTCTCTTTACCATATTTCTTTAATTAAATCTTTCAAAAAGAACTATAGTCCAATGACAATTCTCCAAAAATTTACTTTTGTCTTATTTTGAAAAAACTGATGGACCTTCAAAATTTACCTCTATTAAGAAATATCATTTCTGGGCTGGAGATTTAGCTCAGTGGTTCTGGTGCCTGCCTAGCAAGCACAAAGTCCCTGGTTCAATCCCCAGCAACCACATACAACAACACAGGGAGTTGTGACTCACACCCACCAGCAATCAGTACCACACACCACAATCCCAGCACTCGGTAGGCAGAGGCAGGAGGATTGCTGAGTTGAGGGTTGCCTGGGCTACAGAGTGAGCTCAGGACTAGCCTGAATGACAAAGGGAGACCCTGGCTCAAAATACATACATACATACATGCATGCATGCATACATATGTACATACATACATACATGCCATTGCTAATTACAGTTGTAGTAGTCTTTGCAGTTTAATGTTACTGAATCAAACTCCACTCAAATTACCATAAGCAAACTAAAATGGATTTCACTGGTTCTATTGCTGGGGGGCATATTTTAATCACTGACAGCATTAAATGAAGAGCTATGTGAATGTAAATGGACTTGGTGCTCTCAGGACTCTCTCCCCATTGCTTTGTCCCTATTTGCCTCTGATTTGGGGATTTGGTCTCTCCCATTATGTGGTGCCATCATATTGACATCTCCAGTTTATACAAGACCCAGTGAGCAATACAAGTGAAATGGGATAAGCTACTCCCTTCAGGCTCCACATACAGACCACACAAAGGAGCTGGTTAGCCAGAAGCAGGTACTTAACACCATAATGATAGAAGAAACAAAAATAGAAAGCCCTAACAAAACTATAGAACCATGAAAACTTAAAAAAACAAACAAACAAAAAAAGGAAACAAAGCTTATGTATATACAAGGCAGAGGATTGTAGGGTAGACAGGGGAATGGGAAAAAAATAAGTCATGTCATATACTGGCAAAAATTTTCAATGTTGACTGTGATCATGATGTGTATATAAAATGTAACAATAAAATCAATTAAAGAAAAAACATGAAAACTACTACCAAACCCACATAAGAGAGAAATAAGTGTCTATTTTTTGAAGTTACTATTGATTGAGGGTTCTCTGTGATAAATAGGCAGATGTAATTCTTCATTGACACATGATTGCCTATCAGTAGGTGATACTCATTTGGAATGCAAGCTTCAGAAGAAAAGCTGAAAATTCAATTATCTTAGGGGATACATAGATAATTAGAATAAATAAGTATAGCAGATGTATTAGGAAGGCCAATATATGATTAAAAATTGAGAGAATATTAACTGGCTAAACATAGACTGTTAGGAATAAATGATTAAGTATTTCTTTTCACATTAGACCCTCATCCTCAATAAAATGGTCTTCTAAGTCACGGTATTTGTCATCCTATCACTTCTACATTTACAGTTACTTCTACCACTTAGGGTAAGGATAAAACTCAAGTTCCTCACAATAGCTCTGCAAGGCCAGTCTTCTCCAGCATTTCCTATCTCTGCTTTCCTTCCCCACACCCCACACACACCCTGCAGAGGTGTCCACTCACTCTGATCAGTGAGAATGCTCCCCGCTTTCAACCTCACTGGCCAGCGAAAATCTCTGAGCAGCCCTTTCCCAGTGGAATCTCAGGTCATCAATTTCTGTGTGAATTTTTGTCTGAGCACCACTCGTGTTGACAGAATGGAAATGTTACATTTAAGTGCAGGAATGAAAAAGTGTGAACTGCAGAAGTGCCAACTGAGATGAGCTTGAGCGATGAGGGACATTCTGAAAGGCTTAAGTCACGACAAACAAAAAGTGCACATCAGAAACAGAAGCTGCACCAATAATTACAGAGCAGAAAGAGGAGCCGCAGGTTGTCCACTATGGTTATGACCCAGGTGGCCTGCTTAGGGAGCAACTGGTGTGCGGTCCAAACAACATTTAAGAATGTGCTACATGAACAGCCTATGCTAGAGAAAGTAATGGGAGAGACTCTAACCCTGTCTTTAAGAAATTCAAGTGCACTCAGAGAGACAGACATGCATTGGGTCACTGCAGTGCATGCTGGGTATATATTACACTATGGACATGTGCAGTATGTCTGGGAAGCCCCTGAACACAGTGGTGGGCTCATTCTCAGTGTGTCAACTACACCAGGCTCTCAATAGACCCTATTTCATTTACAATTCAGAGCAGCCCTCCCAGATGAGGAAACTGAGATTCAAAGAATTTCAGCAATGCAATCTAACACTGCCACACAGGTAATTTAGCATCATTCTTTTCATTACATAATATCAAAGAGAGTTTACTTAATCTAATGAGCAGTGAGGTACCATTGAAGGATTTTAAGCAGAGAAATGATGCACTCTGAGCAGTGCCTTAGGAGGATTAATGCGTTAATGTGGTAGTGATGTGAAGGAAAAGGGACAATAGAGAGACCAATTAAAAGGCTATTATAAGTCCAAACTGAAATGATGAAGCTCTGAGAACCAGCTTTTATTTTTAAAGCAGTTCTAATTATACTTGTTGTTTGTGAGTCATTAGTCGTTAGTGTTCTTCACTAAACAAATTCACCCAATATTCTGCTCTCTCTGTACCAGGAATATGGAAGGACCACACATCCTTTCATCCTCAGACTTAGGTGTGGTCATGGAATAGCCTTTGACCAATAAAACATGAGCAAAAATAACAGGTTTTACCACACTGTTTATTTGTCCTTCTGACGTGGCAACAAAGAATGATCTAGAGAGCTCTGGTCATTAGCCAAGGTCATGGAGGGAGAATGGTGTAGAACAAAGCTCCCTCTGACCCAGGATGGATAAGAAGCACTAGAAAAATATTAAATTCATATGCTATAAGACACAAGGATTTGAGGCTTGTTTGTCTGTACATCATAACCTAGTTATCCCCAGCTGATACCATGTATTTTCCTGAGACTTAGTCACTGCAGGCACTGCTTCTAATGTTTTAATATTCATCCTAAGACCCAGAAATCTTGTTAACATGTTGATTCCAGTTCTTAAAATCTATAGCAAGGCACAAAACACTATATTTCTAAACATATCTGATGCCAGTTGTTGCAGCTGCTTCAGGGTCTCATTTGAGGATTTCAAGAGTCTAAACCCACATTAACCACAATGATAGTAAAGAAAACATGTGGTTATTTAAATTAACTAAAATGAAAGAATTTTAAAATCCACCTCACCCATTATACTATGTAAAGCCAACAAGTATTGCATTTAACAGCTCCGACATGAAATAATCTAATTATCACAGAAAGTTTGATTAAAAAGCTACTCCATAGCAATGCTCAGACACAAAAAGACACCAATAGCCCAGACATCTTGGGGGTAAGAATGACTGCTATATAGGCTTACATATTTGCTGCTATCAAATAGAATCTTGATGGACAGCAGAAAGGATTAAGTTCCAGGACATAAAGCTGAGATAAACAAAATCCAACACTCAACTGAGCACAGGAGAAATCCCTGCGCTGCCACAACACTGTGTTTTCTTATAGGTAATTTCAAGAGATCCCATTTCAAGGAAGGAAAAGTTCCAGGGAGCTTCCTCTCTCTTTACCCTGATCTTATCTATCCAATTTGGCTAATGTTTTTATTTCCCCCAGAAAGCACAGGACACCAAGTGTAACACTTGTTTTTGATCTCCCTTCACCAGGAAATCAATAGCACTCAATGAGAGCGCACCTGTAAGCACAGCCAAAAGAGCTATAGAATTACACACTACAGCAGGCACATCGCTGTGTTCAGATGACCCTGGCCTGCTGCTGGTGAGATTTCATACTTGGTGCCTGTTCACCCCTTACCCTCTCTTCCCCTTGCTGGCCACTCAGCAAGAATGAACTTCCTGTTCCATTTCCTCCTCTCTTCCTCACTTCCTCTCACCCTAGAAAAAGCAGACTGCTTTATTAAGCTTCAGCATAAACAGAGATTAAGAGTATGAGGTCAATGGGTAGGGTAGAACTTTATGTAAAAGTTTGGTGTATGTTGCATGACCCCTGTCATTCCCACCAAACTAACAGAGAAGTGGAGAAAGATTACATCTTGCTCCTTCTGGATTCCTTCCTGTAGCCTAGTGCATAAGGAAATGGGCAGAAAGAACTGGAAGGAACTAAAAAATTATCTGCAAAAAAGAAGGACCAACAGAAATAAGGGACTGCTCATGTGTGAGTGATTTGCTGGAGAAAACACTGAAGACCAGGTAGAAGCAGGACAGCTCAGTCTGTATGCCCCATCATTCCTTACATGTATGGGCAGCTCCCCATCATTACAGTGAAATACTCAAGGCAATTAACTTATAAAGAGGAAAGGTTTATATTGGCAGTAGACTTGCCTTGGCTCACCCGGAGGTTCTACATATAGCTGAACCCTTCCTGGGTGCTTATACCACACAGATGTGAAAAGTTGGTCCCACTAGTCATGGTGGCATGTGCCTGTAATCTGAGCACTCTTGGAGACTAAGGTCAGAGGATAGCAATTTCCAGCCTAGACTGAACAACTTAGCAAGACTGTCTCAAAATAAAAAAATTAAAAGGGGTGGAAATCCAATTCAGTGCAAATTCCCTAGGTTTAATCCCCAGTATTATAAACATAGAACACACACACACACACACACACACACACACATACACACACACCCTAAAAGATACAGAGAAGATACAGAGAAGCCAACAGGCAAAACTGATAGCAGTAGAAAGAGCAGAGCACTCAAGAGGTGATGAAGGCCCCCAAGGTCACTACAACCTTTTAAAAGGATTCACTTAATAATTCTTCCCAGAGCTGTGGACTGCCTGAAGGAAAGAAGAAAGAACCCCTTGGTTTCTGAAGTATCCAAAAGGCTCCCTGCCTCGGAGGCCTACTGCCTCTCTTCTGGCCCATGATGTGGCTCCTAATGAATTATTTATCTTCAGTCAGCAGTCACATGTCCTTTGCCAGCAGACAGATGTGAGTTAGGTCCACAAGAAAGGAGAGCATTTGTGTACAAGACTAGCACATTTAAACTGAGCTGATTAGACAGTCTGGGTCCCTCTATCACAGGAGTCAGCAAACCTCTACTGTTAAGGGCCAAGTGATCAATGTTGTGAGCTTCAGTGCCTGAAATGCCTCTTTCCCAACTCTTCAGCTTTTTTTATTGCTGCAGAAAAGTAGTCATGGTTACCACTGAGCAAAGGGGTGGACTGGTTTCCAAGAAAACTTTTTAATGGACACCAAAATGTCATTTCCATCTAATTTTTGCTTACTGACACCATAGTTTTTTGATTTTTAATCACTTGAAGATATAAAAGCTTTTCTCACCTGGAAGGCTATGCAAAAATTGACTGTTGTTTTTTCATCTCTGTAGGGTTGGTGAAGCCCCTACCACTACAGAAAGTAATACCAAGCATCCTAAGTCTTTGTGAACAAGAGGGCTGGATGTTCCTAGAAGACATTAAGAGCTGTTCACAACAGTCCTTTAATTCTAAACAATCTTATTCCTTTGTCAAACAGATTCTTGCTAATTTGTGAAAACCAGTAAGACAATTATCTAGCAGAACAGAATAGAACAGTGGCCACTAGATACTAGGAAGAAGAGGGAGAGGAGAAACAGAAAATTCCAGAAAGGACATCCTGGAACTCTGGGAGCTGGGGCATGTGGATCAAATCTTCAAACCCAGCCTTGGGCAACATACCAATTTAGTGATACCCTGTCTAAAGGATTAGATATGTAGTGCAGTGTAAAAAGTCTGTTTGCAATACACAGTACTGCCAAAATAAGGACAGAGACACACCAAAACGGAGCGGTAGAATCTTTTCTCAATCTTCTTTAGCATGGTAGGAGAACTATTGTTTAAAATCTTGTATGAGCTATTTCAGAAGGATAAGAAAAGCATGTAATTGACAATGCATAAAAATGATTAATCTTCCAACACTATACTTCACAGAGCTAGAGAAAATAATACAAAAATTCATCTGGAAACACAAGAAACCTAGAATAGCAAAAGCAATTCTAAGCAACCATGGCATGGCAGGGGGTATTACAATCCCCAATTTAAAACTCTACTATAAAGCTGCTGTGATAAAAACTACATGGTCCTGGCAAAGTAACAGACCCGAGGACCAGTGGAATAGATTAGAAGACCCAGAAACAAATCCAGATACACTAAGCCACCTTATCTTCAACAAAGGAGGCAAACATCCCCAATGGAGGAAAGACAGCCTCTTTAACAAATGGTGCTGGAAAAACTGGGCTTTAACCTGTCAAAAGCTAAAGCTGGACCTATCTCTTTCACCATACACAAAACCAAACTCACAATGGATATGAGACTTAAACATTAAAACAGAAACAATAAGCCTGCTGCAAAACAGGTTAGGTAAAACTCTTAGAGACATTGGCTTAGGCAGAGACTTTATGAATAAAACCTCTATAGCACAAGAACTAGCAGAAAGAATCAACAAATGGGATCTCATCCTACTGAAAAGCTTCTGCACAGCCAAAGAAGTCACTGGCACTGCTAAAAGACAACCAACAACATGGGAAAAAATCTTTACTAGCTGTTTATCAGACAAAGGGCTATTATCGACAATATATAAAGAACTCAAACAGATCAGCCTCCCCAAGTTTAAAGACCCAATTCAAAAATGGGCACCTGAAATGAACAGAAACTTCTGAGACAGAAGTCAAAGCAGCCAAGAAACATATGAAGAAATGTTCAACATCACTGGTCATTCGAGAGATGCAAATGAAAACAGCACTGAGATTTCATCTCACTCCACAAAGAATGGCCGCTATCACAAAATCAACCAACAATAAATGCTGGTGAGGCTGTGGGGAGAAAGGAACCCTTCTCCACTGCTGGTGGGATTGCAGACTTGTGCAACCATTGTGGAGATCCGTGTGGAGATTTCTCAGAAAACTAGGACTAGGGGTCCCATTTGACCCTGCTATCCCCCTGCTAGGAATATACCCAAAAGAATTTTAAAAATCATACTGGAAAGACAGATGTAGACCCTTGTTCATAGCAGCTCAGTTCGTGATAGCTCAATCTTGGAAACAATCCAAATGTCCATCAACTGGAGACTGGATAAAGAAGTTATGTTTTTTTTTTTATATAAAATGGAGTATTATTCTGCCATAAAGAATTACAAGATTGATTCATTTATGTGCAAATGGAGACACCTGGAGGATATACTAATAAGTGAAATAAATAGATCACAGATAGGCAAATACCGGATCTTCTCTTTGACATGAACTCCTGTGAATGCAAATGAGCTCTAGAAAGTATGACAGCTTTTACAGAGTGGGAAATTTGCATAGGAAATTTGTTGTGGGAATGTAATGAGGGGAAGGAATAAATATGATTCTGAAAGAAAATAAAAGAGTGTGTATAAAGGGGGTGGGGAGGTGTGGGTGGGTGGGAATATGGGTAAAAATGAGAATTAACTTGTGTCATATACTGGTACAAATTCCCCACTGTTATATGTGATTGTGAGATGTATATAAATTGTACCAATAAAGAATTCAAATTTTAAAAATGATTAATCTTTGAAGACATGGAAATGCTTATTACTCTGATTTGATTATTATATATTGTGTACATATACTCACTGACTTACCATAATATACTCTCCTAAAGATTATGCCTCAACAAAAATATTTGTAATTGAAATTTTTAAAAAACTGTCTTACAGATGCTGCAAGAAGTCTGGTTCTCAGTAAGTAAAGGTCTTAATATACTTATTGCTTGATTCCAATAAATAAGGAAAATTGCATAATTTCAACTTAAAGGAAACAGAGGACAATCAGCCTCCCCACAGTAACTAAAGGGCAAAGTGTCAGAGCAGGGGAGGCCTTGCCCTGTACTCTGTGATTCAAAGCAATGCTGCATGGCCACAGGTTTTGTATTGTGTGGATAAGACAGATCCCTGAGCCATACATACTGAAGATGACACAGTGATTCCAAGAAATATGATCACCAAACACTGTCTGCGTCATAAGCCATAAGCAGCACCAGCTGCTTGAGAATGGAATTTTCTGGCTGCAGAGAGTTCTCAGCAGTGCAAAGTGCTGCTAAACTCCTTGGAGACCTAGACTGGATTTGGGTACTTTTTCTTTTCTTTTTCATTTTTCTCTCCAGCTCCAGGAATCAACTTGGGTAGACACTTGAATACTTTTAAAGGGCTTGAGAAATGAACTGATCCTTTGTGTACTTTTCTGTAGATCCTCTTCCTATCTCTACCCTCTGATGGGCAGAACTTGAGCTGATAAAATTTACTTTCACTGACACCGCCTTTTGTGTGTTCTAGAAAGCTAGTTGCTTGGAAAAAGATAATAAGCAACATAGATTTGGTCTAAACTAGTTGCTTACCAGGCAAAATGGATATTTGACCTGTAACTCAAGAATGATAAACATTACAGTAAGATTCATCAAGTGCTAAGGATGCAGTTAAAAGGGGAAGTCATACTCCAAGGTAGAGAGCAGTGTGCATCTTAGGACAGGGTGTAATCCTGCTGGGTAAGTGAAAAGGAAGAGATTCCCAGAAGAGATAATAACATGTGAAAAGTCAAGGACCATGTTTCAAAGACTTGAAAGGAAAGACGAAGGGCAGAGATTAGTCCTTGCTCAACTTCACTTCTACACTGGGCCTAGAAGGAAGAAGGTTCACTGACTGTCAGGAGTAACACTGCTACTGACCTCTCCCTTTTTCTTCCCTTCTGTCTACAACTTTCCATGTACAACTTTGATTATAGATCCTCTCTCCAGTAGGTCATCTTTTTATAGTTCATTTCCTTTTTTAAACCATTATGTGGGTCTCGTTTCATACTCCTCATGCCCAACAAAATTCAATGGTTCAGTAGTGAAACATGAAAGCAGAAGTAAAAAATGAAAGCAGAGGGAAGCAAAGTAGGAATATGATTTAAATGCATTAAGATCATCAGCATTTAGTAAACTAATTTCTTCCCTTTGCAATTAGAATAACCTTGGGCATCAAAGGAAAAGGGTCCAATCTCTTCCCCACCATTTGATTCTTACGCTTCTTTCTTTCTTTCTTTCTTTCTTTCTTTCTTTCTTTCTTTCTTTCTTTCTTTCTTTCTTTCTTTCTCTCTTTCTTTCTTTCTTTCTTTCTCTCTTTCTTTCTTTCTTTCTTTTTGAGACAGGGTCTGGGTGTATAGTTCAGGTTGGCCCTGAGCTCACTATGTAGCCCAGGCAAGCCTTGAACTCAGCAGTCCTCCTGCCTCTGCCTCCCAAGTGCTATGATTATAGGCATGAGCCACCAAACCCAGCATCTGTGGTATGAGGTATTGATTGCACATGGGTGTGACCATCACGCCCAGTATTGTTGTATGTGGTTACCGGGGATTGAACCAGGGACCTTGCGCTTGTGAGGCAGACACTGGAACCACTGAGCCAAATCTCCAGCCCATGCTTTTTTATTTTTAAGTGTAAGGGTGTAGTAATCAGTTAATACTGCAATCAGTTAATACTGTATAATGAAGTAAACCCAAATTATTGAACCATTTTTCTTATTCACAATGTTCAGTTCAGATTCTGCTGCAAAAGCTGAATTCAAGTCTTTCAACTTGCCACATTCTTCGGAGTCAAATTCGGGCCTCTTTTTTTCACTGCATGTCATGGAAGTGCAAGAGCCAAGACAAATTGGATGGTTGCTCTGCTCACCCACATCCCCTTGGCCAGGCAAGCCCATAAGATTCGGAAGAGCCTTCTACTTGATTGGTTTTCACTGTGCCATCCCTATTGCCAAGATCATTCTCATAATCATATTCAAACATATGCCTTTTCCACCCTTAAGCTTCGTGGAATGTACAGAGGGGTTCTGAAGGATTTTAAACAGTCATTTTCTCACTTAACTATTTATCTGTGTTGGCTCAGATTTTCTTCATACACTTCAATCAAAAATAATATATTGTATGGGCTGGAGATTTAGCTCAGTGGTTCCAGCACCTGCCTCGCAAACGCAAAGTCCTGGGTTCGAACCTGGTAATCACATACAATGCTGAGCATGGTGACTCACACCCACCAGCAATCAATACCACATACCACAGTGCTGGTGGCTTACACCTGTAATCCCAGCACTCGGGAGGCAGAGGCAGGAGTATTGCTGACTTTCAGGCTTTCCTGGGCTACATAGTGACCTCAGGGCCAGCCTGAACTACAAAGTGAAATCCTGTCTCAAAAAAATATATATATCATAACAGACATGTACAACACTGCTATGTATAGATGCCTGAAAACTACAAAAGTACACACTGACACAAACAGATTAGGGTTTTATCAATCTATCTTTCCTACCCTGTATCATTGATGTCCAATAAAAGGAGACGGCAAGTCACTAATATGAGCTGCATATTTCAGACTGAAATTTAATCTGAAAGAATAAAAAAATCTGAAAGAATAAAAAATCAATGAAATTAATTTTATCAATATATTTCAGTTAACTAAATATAATTAAAAGTCATCATTTAAACATGTAACCAACAATAAGAATTAAAATGAAAATGAATGGTTTCCATTCTTCTGATGTATAACATCCACCCCAGTAGCACCAGGTCAGTGACAGAAACTCATATTGAGTATATTAGAGAATCTCATAGAAATCTTTTCCCCCTCTGCAATGTCATCCTTATATCCTGGCTAATAGTTCCATCTCTGTCTCATAGTTCACTTGTATTTCACATATATTACTTGCTTAAGTCAAATTTGTATCATCCCACAGAAAGAAAAAGAAGCAGAAATATTACTGGATATTGATCTTAGAGGTGCATGATATCTATATCTTGTTTTTTGCTAAAGGGACACAGTCAGTAGACAGAAGGGGTTAATGAGTCAAGCCAGAAATTGATAGAGTACACATCTATAAAAAACAAGAGTGGAAAGGATCAAGGACATAGGTGAAGGGAAGGAAAGATGTAAGAAGTGACTCCCTTCCCAACAAGGTAGAGAAACTGATGATGAGCAGAGAAGGAAGAAGGCAGAGAAGTAAGAAATGTATGCATGATGTTCTATTCTCTATGCATATCTAACTCATCATCCAAAAGAGAAGAAGGAGGAGGAAAAGAAGAGGACATCAGGAAAAAAGCACAGAGTTGGAAAAGCTGTTCTGGAGGACTGGAAGAGGTGCTGATGAAAGAGTGAGAAAAGAAGAGTGTGCTAACAGTGTGGAAGGCCTGGCTAAGGATGACAACATCAGTCTGTCAAGGTCCCAATCTGCAGCTAGGTGTGATTTTTCTCCAACAGGTCACCAATTGGAGCATTAGAAGGAATAGGTTGGTGCCATATGGATTCCTGCACAGCACAGCAAGGAGAGCAAAGAGCAGGAGGAGCAGTCCAAGCAGGGAGGCCTGCAACACAGCCGAAGTGAGAAGCACAGAGAAGTAAGTGGCAAATGGAATTTTTCAGGCATATGACCCAAGTCTCAGAACCATTCTATTTCTTATTTACAGAAACCAACAAATCAACACATTATATGTTGAGTGCTCTTGAGTGTGTTACAGAAAATACAAATAATGTTTTCCACCTCAAAAAGTGCATGGACTCACCTAGGAAGTAAGATTAATGTGTGAGTCAATGCATGTTGTAAAAAAAAATGTAGTTACATTTTAGGGCACAAATTTGAGGTATTTTGGAAACAGAATATGAGCTTAAGCACTGGAATTCAAAGTGCATATCCCACCCAAACACAGGACTGTCTGTCTTACTTCTTTCTTGGAGAAAGAAACTTTTTTTTTGAGACAAAGTCTTGCTTTGTAGTCCAGGATAGTGAGAAAGGAACTCTTAACCAGAGCCACCAGCAGAAGGTAAGATTGTAAATCAGATCTGAGATTAGCCCTTCTATCCTCAGCAGCCAGCACAGACACTTGGAGACTCAATCAATGTTAGAATAATTAAATGAATTTACAAATAACTCCTAATAACCCCAAAATAGAAGGAATCACAGGAGATGATCTGTCCACCAGCGGTAATGTTCCATGAGTAAGTCCTGAGGCTGCCATGGTTTCTCCCACCTGCTTCCAACACAGGTGAGTGAATCAGCCTCAACTAAAGATGCAGAAGTCGAGCTGGACATGCCTGTAATCCCAGAAATCTGGAAGGCCAATGCAAGATGATCACACATTTGAGCCCAGCCTGGGCAATTCAGGGATTTTATAACAGCCTGTCTCACAATTTTAAAAAATTCAAAAGGGCTGGAGATGAAACTCATATGAAGACCTGAGTTCATTTACCAGTACTGAAAAAAGGTGGAGGAGGAAGAAGAGAAGGAGTGGAAGGAAGAGAAGGAAAAGGAAGCATAGAAAAAATAAAGAAAACAACAGAGTAGTGCCATGAGGAGGTAGCTGAATAGCAAGCAAATATTGACATGACCTCATTGTCTGCTCAGCTCTGTGCTATACCCTGGGGATAATGAAGAAACAGAGATTTAGGCTTATTATCTAGTTTAGGAGATATGAGGTAATAAACCCATATGGCTGAAAAAGAACGCATAACAGTAGGTCATAATCATGCTAGAGCTATGTCTACTGCAGTTACAATCACACTATGTATACATTGAAGGGGAGAATAAAACATTAGCTAGAGAATGGCTGTTCTGGAATGATCTTAGCTGTATGTGCACAGTACATTGTATCTGCCCAATACAGCCTATGTAACTCTCTGACTTTATCAACATCTCTGGACAGACTCTTTTCAAATACATAAGCATAAATCCTCCAGTGTGATGATTAAGATGAACTGGCAACTTGATTGGATTGGGAGCCACCAAGGGGCAGAGTACAGTAGATTTTGTGGGCTGTCTGGCTGAATCATGGACTCGTGGCCTTGTGATCTGTGTCTAGACCCTGATCTCTTTTTCTCTGGCTATGTTCCCCTGCTCTGCTTTCTAGCCACCATGAATGAAGCATCTTTTTCCATCATGCCTTTCTGCCATGATTATCCTGTCTTTGAGCCAGTCAACTATAAACTGAATACCCTGAAACCACAAGCCAGTTTAAACTTCTCCTTTAATGTGGTAAGTGATTGGTATTTCATCCAGCAATTAAAAAGTTGTACAGTACAATACAAACTCTGCAAGAAGTTTGGCACAGGACAAAATAATTTTCTCATTTTTTAGATCTCCAAGGGTGATTCAGATGTTCGTCAAATGAGGAGGACCACTTATTTAAACAATTTAGAAACA